>BOPN01005308.1:57500-69608 GCA_017312705.2 Penaeus japonicus
AGAAGGACTCTTCTGCTCTGGCACCATTGGTAAGCTAGATACACAAGGTGTCATTACGACAACTGATGTCTCAAACATTGAGAGGTAAGTGGAGGTTGCTGTGAAGAATCAGATTCAGGTATGAGAATGAGCAAGTGAGAGATAATGATAGAAGGAAAGAATAAGAGAGAGAGAGAGAGAAATAGAATTAGTGTGTGTGAGACAGTGAATGAGTGTTTTTGTGTGTGTGTGTGTGTGTGTGTGTGTGTGTGTGTGAAGATGTCTTTGTTCAGTTAAACAAGGATGGCAAAGCCCCTAAATGGTGTGACACATCAGTATATTGCAGTCATATGTATATTACAGTAAGCAATATGTGCAAATATGTATAATCTCTATTTTCAGGGAAAACATGGACGGTGGCTCAGAGACTACTAGAAAGGTCATTGAGAGTGTGGGACTTACATGTGATGATGAGGATGTGTGCATTGCCCAGTATGTTGCTGGTCTCATTTCCTACCGTGGCATCCTTCTTATCTCTTTGTGTAAGTTTAGATTATCATGAAAATTCTTTGTGGTTACATTTTTTTCGTTTGTATTTTTTACTAGTATTTTTTTGCATTGTGATATAAGATTTATTATCAGCTAGTTTTAGCTGAACCAGTGAAAAAACAGATAGGGAGAGTAAGTGATCAATCCATTTATTAATTTTGTTGGTAGTTGGACGATGCTTCACTTCACCAACTACTAACATGCAGTAGTTGTTTAACTTTTTGATAATTCCTTGTTATTTTATCCCATGACGCTAATTTGACAATTCAGATGATAGAGGCAAGGCCAAAGATACAGAAGTAGGTATAGATTACAGAATACAGAGTGGCAATTCCCCAAACGCTAGCAGTCATTTCTATTATGCTCATACAGTAATATATCTCAACTGCTGAAAGGCACTCTGCATTCTGAAATGCATTGCTATTTTGCTGCCTATTTTCTAAGACTGAAACAATTATTTTCTTTATGTTTATCATTTTTGTGATCATTATGATTATTATTATAATCATGCTTAAAATCATGACTATTGATACGCCAATCTAAGATGTTTATGAAAAATAGCTGCTCTACATAAATGTAAAATATTAAAGTAGCCCACATTTAAATCAAACAAGGCACAGCTCAAGCTGGAAAGCATCAAAGTACAATCCACAGTTCAGGCAGTGTCAGAATCACATTATAGGATGTTCCCAAGGTGGTGGCTTAGCATTGGGATGGTAAAGTAGCAGAAGAGGTTGCATCAGCCAGCTTTTACGCCACGACGGTTCAGTCTTGAATGTGGCCACTTTGATTGGTCTCCGTCTCATTCTCTCATCGGATCTCACCACCACTATGTATATAAGGTGGGGCCATTCCGGCTTTGCACGGTCGCTATACCGAAGTTTTCGAACACATCATCCGAACGCTTCGAGATTCTCGGGCGCACGGGCCGCGAGCCTGGGCTGCCCGCTCGCTCACCCCGAGCGCCGGCCTTAGCCAGATATCTCGTCGGCGGCATCTGAAGCGAAAACCACGAAACGTGTCAGCACGTCATCCGGCGTGAGTGGGTTAGGGGCTGCTACTTTAATCTGGACGACGATCAACACCTTCAACACCTCTGAGCCCTCTTTCAGCACCTCAGCAACAACGGCATTGTCATCAACCCAAGTAACTACCTTGTTGGTGCATCTTCATTGACCTCCTTGTTCACACTATATCAGCAGATGGAATCACTCCAGCCAACAACTACCAGGGGTTCATACTTAGGTGTGTAGAAATTGCTGCCCCTATTAAGTTTCTGACACCACCTAAACATCTGGACTTAGTAAGACATCTCTGAGTTGATGGTAACTATTTGTACCTTCTAATCATCATTGACAGATTTATTCATTGACATATCTAGATCCTTTATCGAAGGATTGGTTGCTAGGTTCAATGATCGTCCAGACTGCAGTCCTCAGTTTGAATTAACTCTTTGGAGGAACCTCATGGCACTGTTGGGCATTACCAGATTCCACACACCAGCATACCACCCGGCATCGTCTTCACTGATAGTTAAAGATAACCCCTATTGCCATGCCATCTGCCAGTTGGGTGGATCTCCTGCCATTTGCCCTTCTCAATATCCACATGATGGTGAAGCAGGACCTTGACTGCACCAACCCTCTCCCCCCTGGCCAATTTTGTTTGCAAGATCAGCACGAGCTTCTTTCTCCCGGTACATTCATCAAGTACCTTGGCAAGAGGATGGCACATATCCATGCACCCAGACCTTCAAGAAGCGCTCCCAGCTGAATTCCTAAGGACCTCCAGGATCTGTACCCATGTCTTTATATTCATGGGTATCCAGAAGCCCCTTCTTCATCTCCCCAGTGAAGGCCTGTATGCCGTTGTCACACATACAGATAAGCCAATTACTGTTTGCAAGAACACAAGCAACAACCTTATCACCATCGACAGCATCAAGCCGGCATATATTGAGGTAACCACCGACACTACATAGAACGTCACGTTTCCTCACTTAGTCGCTTGACTGGAGGGGGAGTAATATATATCAGCCAGCTCCTCACGCCATAATGGTCAAGTCCTGAATAGGCATCTGGTAGCTCATTGGTAGCGTGTCGACTTCACATCCCTGTGGTCGGCAGATTGAGTCCCGTCCATACTCATGAGTTTCCACTGTCACCTAGCGGTTACTGACGTAGCTGGGCACTGCGTTGGGTAAGGACCAAGCTCAGATCGAGTCAACACTTGTTTGCACATTCTCTCACGAGTCAGCACACACTGACACAGGCTGGCTCGCCTCAGTGCATACAAGCCTGGTGTAGCATCTGCTCCACAAATCTGGCTTATCCTTAAGTCCTGAATACAATCCTTAGGAGTCATGGCCTAGTGAGGTCAAAGCTGTGATTGGTCACCATCTTGGCCTTACTCTTCTGTTGAAACTCAATCAGGGTTGTCGGTGACTCTCTCATAAACAGTCTAGACATTTATCTAAATAGGACAATTTTAAGACTGATGTCTGTGACTCTGTAGTAGATGGCGAGGAAGGTGAGGGCGATGAATACATATATGCGACTTGATCAGCAGGACAGTCAGGTGTCCACCAGTACCACCATCCCCCACCCCTTGGACCCTTGTGCGTGTATAACTAATACACCTTCTCTCTGTCTGAATTATAATTTTTTTATTATATATATATATATATATATACATATATACATATATATATATATATATATATATATATATATATATATATATATATATATATATATATATATATATATATGTGTGTGTGTGTGTGTGTGTGTGTGTGTGTTTCCTCTTTTCTTTTTTTAATACATGCATTGCAAAAAATGCCAAATTGAGGTTGGCCTCAAGGAAGAAAAAAGCCAAACTTGGAAACCCAGAACTCACTGTCATCGTGTACTTAATGCAGCGATTTGGCGATTTTTATATATATTGGTCAATAAAGTGATAAAAAAACAGGTCTTTTATTACAAGGTACTTATTTTTTTGGATTTGATTCGCTTTTCAGTTTTTATATCTGAAAGTGTATATATTTGAATGTTAACATTAAAACAAACTGTTTCTGTCTCATTTCTTTTGAACTTTTATTTAATTCAGTCTTACAAACTTAAGTTGTATACATCTCCTGTTACATAATTGATGTAATTAGCCAAAACTGTTGGTTCACCCAGATATTTTTCTTAGCTTAATAGTTTCTTACAGATTCTGTATCATGAGAGAAACTTTTAAATCTATAATTATGCACATACATAATAATGCAAATTGAAAAAAAAAATCTGCGAGGCTGACTTTGCATTCCTGCATTGATGTAGCAAAAGGAATGCTGGTTCCAAAGTCTATCTAGATAGAAAAAAGTGAAGAAATAACTTCAATTGGATAGTCATTTGCAGCCCTTCTGCTATAAGGGGGCAGAGGTTTCTGTAGAATGTGCATAGGTGCTAGTGCTAGGTGAGGTGTACATTGTCTATGAATTTGTATATGGCACACAAACTAGAGATACCACACCGATTCTGTAGTGACAGAGTTATTTAGATGCTATATGCACTTTTTTTTTTTTTTTTTTTATAATGAGAGCTCTCTCCTACATCTTGTCAAGGAGGCTGATATAGGATGGGGGACAAGAGGACCATACAGGAGGTGAGTATCCCAATACAGAACTTAACTTCAATTTGTATAACCTTCTCCATCCAGAAGCTATGAAATATGTACATATGCCAACTTACCTGCAGCTTCATTGTCCAAGCGAAATAAAGTCTACAGGCCCAGAATCTTAGTGTCAAGATATGCATTTAAGTCGAATGTGAGAATTTGATAGGTTGCTGATTACGAGTCATATGCAGTAGTCTTCAGAACTTTGCTGATGTCTCTGATAGTAACTGTTCTTGGTGTTAGGTGAAGGTCAGGGTGCAGTCATCTGCATGTGCTTTTTAAGTAAAACTAGTAGTGAAGAGCAGATTAGAGGCCATAAGTTTGATTCTGTTGGACAGCCAACTTTTGCACAGCTTTCATATTTTTACAAGCTGTTTTTTGTAGGTCTTTATTAACTTCTGTAGGGTGATACTCTGCTTTTGGTGTGGGCAGCATCTCTACAGTTTGGTCCAAACAAGGGTTGATCGTGTGGTTTGGAACAAATGTGTTTTGAAAGGAATTCAGAAGAATGGTTACTGATTGGTCATCCTAGTCATCAGTGATTCATCCTAGTTATTATTCCTCATTTTTTTGGCTGAGCCAAACAGGTCAGGGAAAGGGCTCATCACATCCAATTAGTATGCTGACAGTCGGGAGGATTGTAGTATGGTCATGTCAGCTCGGAATTGAAAGGCCGCAATCTTTTTCTGATTTATTTGTATTCACTTAACCCATCCCCGACGGGGGAATTCTAGCCTTGAATGTCCAAATGCCGGGGCGTTCGAATTATTAGGCCTAAATCAATTGAATGGCTGGCACAATACTGTGCCGCCCGGCAACTGGGCTTTTGAATGCGCGGTACACATGCTGTACCACCCGTCCTGTGTGGGTTAATATATTTTCTAGTTGCTATAACGGGTGCAATTGTATTGTGTGGCAGCACAGCAGTACGAGGCCAGGAGTGTACTGACATTTTCTGGTTACTTCCCATCTTTTAACCTCGAGCCATGTGATAGCCTCGGGGCCTGCCATGTTGACCTGTGCTCTTATTGGCTGGTGGTGCTTCCTAATTAACCAGTGCTGAGATGTGTCAGTATGCGATCGCTGTCCGCTACAGTCAGATGACCCTAGATAACCCATTGATTTACTTTAACTCAGTTTTCTAGTAGGGCTTCTGTCTGTTACATTCCTCAGTAGCACTGTCTTTGGCTACCTGGTGAGTCGGTCTATCATCGTAAAGATTAAGGGAATGCCTGTTCCATCAGCAGTGGTCCCTTGATGTCCCAGCAGAGGCTGGAAGCCTTTGCTGGGAAGAGGGAAAGCTGGGCCAAGTTATGTGGTGTGGCATGTTACCTTCGAGCACTGGGAGTGCAGGCAGGTGCAGCTCCATTCCTTAACGTCAGAGTTGATGCCAGGCCGCACGACCTAGCTGGTGATGAGGCTATGTGTGGCTCCATGGTGTGATCTCTGCAAAGTCGATCAGAGTGTTCTGTAGTGTGATGTTTGCGATCACTATCCGGGAGAGTGCATCTGCTGCCTGGGTTCCTCTTCCTTGATAAGGTGAATGTCACAGGAGGATTGGGAGATGAAATACAGGTGTCTCTTCCCTCAGGTTTTGCCTTGGCGCCCTAGATCTTAATGCATAGATAAGAGGCTTATGGTCCTCACTCTGACAATGCTTTGTGGCAAGATATGCAGAAGCATCGAAAGCATTGACAATTATGCAGCGAGGAGCAGGAGCGTCAAAAGCGTTGACGATGGTGCTTGTGGGGACCTTGTAGCATGGATGTGTGAGGGAAGAGATAGTAGCCAGTGCAGCCTTGCAGTTTTCAAATGCCGCGAGAGTTGCGCCGGTCCATTTGATATCCCTTTGGTACTGTCCTTTTCTTGTTAGCACCAATACATTGTTGAGGAGTGCCATCAGTTGTGCACTCTGTGGGAGGAATCTTCTATAAAAATTCATTATACCCAGAAATTGTCGTAGGTGGAGTAGCTTTGGCCATGGGAACTTCTCGATGACATCATCCTTTGATATGTCAGGGGGATGCCTTTGGCGCTGATGGTGTGACTGAGGAAGGTTAGCAACACTACTCTGATTTCACATTTTTTAGAGTCAATGAAGATGCTGAAGTCAGAGAAGCATCTGAAGAAGTCTTTGAGGTGTTGCTTGTGAGCATCTTCATCTGTACTCGAAGACATCGTCAATGCAAACAAAGTTGTTCCTGAGGCCCTGGGTTACTTTGTCCATGAAACTGGAACTGCTGGGCAACATTGCACAGGTCAAAGTGCATTACCAAGTACTCATACAGGCCAAATGGTGTAGTCACTGCTGTCTTTGTGATGTCCATTTTGGCTATTGGTATTTAATGGTATGCTTTTATGAGGTCACTGCAGTAGATGTTGCAGCCAGCTAGATGTTGGGAGAAGTCCTGAATGTGAAAAACCGGGCATCTATCAGGCACTGTTTGCACATAAAGGAATCTATAATCCCCACATGGTCTCCATCCACCCTTCTCTCCTTAACCATGTGAAAGGGTGATGCCCATGTTCTACTGGCTCTTGCACATAGCCAAACAGCTCACTGTGATCAAGTTTTGCCATAACCTGTAGATAGTTATCCCGTTTTAGGCGTCTCGGCCAGGTAATGACAGGTGCATCCTTTGTTCTGATATGGTGCTTTATTGAATGGACCAGTTATTTCCTGTTGTTACTAGGGGTGGTGAGAGAGGGGAACTCCCTCAGAAGATATCTAGAGGGATACATCGTCACTAGGAGGCGCTTGATTGCCGCTGGAATGATACTGACTGTGGCTTTTTTTTTCGTCTCTTGATGTCCACCAGGAGGTCAAAGTGTTCCAGAAAGTCTGCACCTAGGATAGGATAGGAATACCCAAGGGAAGGGCATTATTATAGTTCATATCCCGAAATTAAGCATCAGGGAATGCTCACCATAACTGGGAGTGAGAGCTCCGTTTGCAGCTTGCAGGGCTGATCTCCACGCCTGTATTAACAAGAAAGTGTGTATTTAACTATGTCTGTGAGGAACAGTAGACAGCTCTTGTGTGGAGACCAGGAGGATGACGATGCCACAATTGGTAGTGAGATGCACAATTCCTTGCTTGGCAGCCAAAGCTATGGTAATACCAGCAGAGATCATGGATCTGCAGAGGTGGGCACCATTTGCTCTGCAAGGCGTTGCAGGACACTGGGCTATCGCGTTGTCTTTTAGGGTCCGGACGGCATGGAGAGACTCTATGGTGATTATTTCAGGATAAAGAATGCTGTTGTCGCCGGGGGGCTGGCGTTGCCGAGGGGATGAGGGGAGTGTGTGTCCCGGCTATATCAGTATGGCACTGAGATGTTACTGTAGGTCTGTGAATTTGTTGTGCTGGTGATTATGTTCGTAATTGTTCAGAAAACCACTTATCATATTGTAGTGAATAGATGCAGCCATAGTGGTTTGGTATGGTGGCAAGGGAAGGGGCGAGTCTGATTTCTAGTGGAAGGCTGGTGATGAGTATGCTCTTTATGTAATCGTCGGTCAGAACTTGGTTGGTATCATCAAAATGACGTCACAAACGGCGTAGAAATAGAGAGGGAGTTATTATTCCCTTCATGAAGGTGGTAAGTGTTTCTTTAGGATCCAGCGTCACACGTCCCAGGAATGCGTTTTTTAGTTGAGAATATACAGTCGGTGGATTTTCAACGAAGTCTATCACAGAGGTTGTGAGGTTCGCGGGTAGAACTTGCACGAGCTGGTTGTACTGCTCATTAGGGATGAAAGGAATATTTCTGCATGCTTGCTGTGTCTGACGGGATATTCCATGTGTGAGAGAGGGCAGGGTTGGGAGAAGGAGGTAAATCAGGTGAGGTCACATTGGGTAGGGCATGAGAGTCATTGTTCTATATCTCACTATTTTTTATACCAATATACCTATATTGTATTTGTTTCACTATTTCTATATGGATTTTCCCTATGTTCATCGATTTGCTCTGTATCACTATTTTTACTTAAGAGTTCACTTCGGGGTCACCACTGTCGCCCCACAATCTTTTTTTGATTTATTTGTATTCACTTAACATATTTTCTAGTTGATATGGTGGGTCGGTACTACGTGGAGGCGTAGCAGCATGAGGCCAGGAGTGTACTGGCATTTTCTGGTAACCTCCCATCTTTTAACCTCGAGCCGCATGGTAGCCTCGGTGCCTGTGGTGTTGACCTGCAATTTCATTGGCTGACGGTGCTCCCTGGTTAAACCAGTGCGGTGATGCGTCGGGGTGCGATTGCCTAGATAACCCATTGACTTACTTTTAACGTAATTTTCAGGAAGAGGTGTGAAAAGCATGTGTCCATAGATTTAAGGAGATGCCTGAGAGAAACTGTTTCATTTAGAAACGTCTCAAGTGGCAATCGTGTAAGTTTTGTTTGCAATGACAATATTTGTTTAGAAACCAAATGGTTATTGGGCATGAACCATGGATCTGTCCCAGGATATACTTGCTCTTGAAAGTTTGATGGCGAAGTAAAACGGTTATTAGATGCCATATGTTGTATTTGTTCTGTTACTATATTTTTGAGTAATTGTGTTTGTATCTCATCTCTTAATTTTACTTTGTCAATCTTGTCTCATAGCCAGGTCAGCTTTTGCTCTTTTAGGCAAGATTTGTATGGCCAAATTTTTGCAACCCTTGCAATATAAATGAAGCAATAATTAGTATATACTATTTTTGTTATTAAGTTCATATTAATGCATTCATGCAATTATTCATCCTTTTATGCATCCGGATAGCCCATTTATGTATTTAACAAATTATCACCCAGTGTATTGCTTTCCCATCTAGTGTGTGTTTTGTTTATTTAGAATTATAGGATTTTGCAAAATTGTATGGTCTAAATGTAGGTTACTTTAGTGGTTATCTGATAAAGTCATTACAGTGTTGAGCGAAAATGCTATCTCATAGTAATTTTGTTTATTCAGTTATTTACTATTCACCCATTAGATAAGAGGAATTAATCATGGCCAGTTATAAATCTAGCAACGTGTAGCACCTATCAAACATTAAAAAATGCCAGATACTGCCGGATATTTTACTTCTATTGTTTAACAGTTCTCTTTCATTAGGAGGAAGAATTTTCTTTGACCTCGAATATCTCGAAGTTTTTCACAATTAGAAATTTTCCCGAGAATCTTTATAAATACTGGCCCTGGCCGTCGAACGGTAGGTCAGAAGGGAGAATCCTCTCCAGCCGATGCAGCTGGTGGATTAAGAGTAAGGATAAATCAGGTTTGCTGAGATACTTAGCCCGGGCTTATGCATTGTGGCGAGTCCGCCTGTGTCAGCAAGTGTTGGCTCGCGAAAGTGTGCCAACAAGTATTGACTCGATCTGAACTTAGTCCTTACCCACCGTGGTGCTCGGATTGAGAGTTTGACCACTAGTATGACCTTATCTATTGAATAGTGAGTGAGTAGTGAAACCCATTCTTCTCTCGCCATATACTCTCTCTGTCTTTATCCCTCTCACTTTCTTGTTTTCTCTCACCCTATCCCTTTCTTTTTCTTTCCCTCAACCTCTCACTTTCTCATTCCCATCCTTTCTCTCTCTCTTCCTGTCTTTACATCTCTCTCTCCTTCCTTCTCTTTTACCTCTCCCTCCTCTTTCTATCCTTCCCCCCCCCCTCTCTCTCTCTCTCTCTCTCTCTCTCTCTCTCTCTCTCTCTCTCTCTCTCTCTCTCTCTCTCTCTCTCTCTCTCTCTCTCTCTCTCTCTCTCTCACGCTCTGTGCGTCTCTTCCTCTCTTTTCTCTCTTTCCCTTCCTGCCCCCCCCTCCTCTATTTTATAATTAATTTTTCTCAACTTACAGTTAAAGACTTTCTTATTATTATTATTTTATGTAGGCTTATCCCGTTAAAAACTTTGTTCATGAGACATTGAAAAATAATTGAAAAAAAATAAACCATTTATTGCGTTCCATAGTGAGGTATATTTTGACAGGAAGGAGCATAAATTCAGTTTAGTCCTTATGAAGGGAACTTGCAGCTCTTGGCTCCGAGTTTTATACGGTGCTACAGCTCCTGGATTGACTCATAGCAAGGGAGATGGGGAACATATTGCTTGTGACCTTTATACAGGACACACAGCACTTCAACTCACATCGGTGGCAGGGAAGCAAGCGATGGTGTGCGTTAAGCTTGAGTTTGGATACTGGCAAGCAGACCCAAGTAGGATAGGGTACAGCATGACTATACCAACGGATAGTAGTACTCCATCACGGAGCGAACCTGAGAGTTGTACGTGTGTGTAGGAGCTGGTGCCATCCAAGAGGAGGGCCTTTTTTTTTTTTTCCAGCGTTTTCGGCTATTCCCTTGACATGGTCACTGTAGGTGAGGCGACTGTCGATCTAGACCCTAGCACGTTGATGGCATCATTGTAGGTCAGTGTCTTGCCGTCCATCAGGAGGGTAGCGCTTTTGATGTTGGATGCATGATGTCGCGTGATTAGTATGGCCTGGATCATCTTGGGTGCAAAAGTGACTTGCCATTTGTTACCTCATGCAGTGATATGTTCAATGATGTTATTGATGTTCTGTGCGGTGTTGCAGCAATCATGGCTGTCACAGATGAACGACAATGTGCAGTCATTTGAATAGGCATGGCTAGTGGAACGAGCTTTAATGTATCATTAAAACAAAATATTCCACGGCAGAAGTCCAATAACACCCCCTTGAGGGAACACTTTCTTCGGTTGGAAAAACACTAGATGTGTGGCTATTCACAACTAGCTAGAGACTACTTCCTTGCAGGTAGTCTTGTAGCAACATCAACAGGTCACCTGCAATGTCAAAGTTGTGATGCTTGGCAATCATTCCTTTGTGTCATACTCTATTAAATGCACCAACTTTTTAAAGGGCCAAATTGTCCATTACTGATTAGATGGTGTATGTCCAAGAAATTGGTGGTGTATTCTATCAACTTTCTTTCATAAACGTTGGTTAAGCAAGAGAGGAGGTTTCCATGTTTTTGGCCATTTGTTTTGCAATAAGCGTGTTTGAAACAATTTAGTGAATAGTCCTGCCATCTGGTTAGCACGATTGACAAGTGTGTCAGGGCTGCCCTTGTAACGTCCAGTGCTTTCAGATGTCTCTGCACCTCTTGCTCTGTGATTAGTATTGGGTCGAGTTGGGAACGGGTTACAGGTGGCAATGTGGTTGGTGGACTACCAAGGTCTGAAACCTTCATTTTGCTGGCGAAGAAGCTTGCACGAAGCTCTGTTTTCTCGTCACTGGAGCAAGCCGTGAATCCATTATTATCCATCAGGAGTGAAACCCTGGTTTTGCTTGTTACAATTCCACCTGAATTTATTCCCGACCAGTTTGGTTCGTAGATAATCTTTCCTAATCTTCTCCTAATTGCCCTCTCCTGTGTCCTCTTCATCCTCAGACAAGCAGAAGCATAAAGACGCTTATTAGGTTGTGTTGGGTTTCGTTTATAACAGATTTTTGCTTTTGCTTTTTCATCAGCTGCTACCCTGCAGTTCAGACTAAACAAAGTTTAATCAGTTGGCTTGGCAGTATATTTATCATGTGTGGTACACTCTGACTGTAGGGTGCTGAGCAGGTGTCTCAAGGCTTAGGCTTGATTATTCACGTCGCTAATAAGAATGGACTCCCAATCTATCCTGTCGACTGCATTGTGTGTAACTTCCCCACCTCTGTGGGGAAGGTACACATAATGTACTGTCTCTACCTCTGTGTGTGTCTCCCCCCTCTATCTTTCTCTCCCTCCCTCTCGTTCTCTCTCTATCTCTCTTGTCTCTCTATTTCTATCTCTCTTACTCTCTCTCTTGACTCTCTCTCTGTTTCTCATGACTTTCTGTCTCGCACTTTGACTCTTTTGACACTCTTGACACTCTCCCTCCCTATATATATATATATATATATATAT
>BOPN01005308.1:69708-92208 GCA_017312705.2 Penaeus japonicus
ATATATACATTTATATATATATATATATATACATTTATATATATATATATATATACATTTATATATATATATACATTTATATATATATATATACATTTATATATATATATATACATATATATACATATATATATATACATATGTATATATATCTTAACTCTCTCTTGAATCTTCATTTAATCTCTTCCTCTCTCGACTCTCCTTCTCTTTCTTCCCCCTCTTAAATAACAGAGATTCCTTCCACAAATCTAACACTGTCGATTTTCTTTTAATTATACAGTGACAGGCCTTCTGTTGCTGCGTATGGAGCGGCCACACTGTACAGTAGCCATCGATGGATCCCTCTTCCAGTATCACCCAAGATTTAGGCCACTCATGGAAAAGCTTATTGCAGATTTTGCTCCTGGCAGACCAGTAGGTTGCACATATTATCTTCTACTGTTTAGGTTTTGTATGTATTTGGAAGGGTTCAAATGGAAAGTATAAATTGGTTTATATCTCGTTTATTAGAAATACGAACCCATCACTATAACCATTTAATCTTTGGAATGTGTTCATCCTAAACAGTTTAACCTGCTGCTGGTTCACGACGGCTCTGGGAAAGGGTCAGCCTTGGCAGCTTCCATTGCTGAAAGACTACAGAAAAGGTTGTGAAGGGCGGGTACAGCTTCCTCCTCTACTGAAGTCCTTTTCCTCCATCATACGCAGGCTCCCTAAATGTATTGCTCCTAAAAGTATAAACCACAAATTGACACTGTATCCACAATGATCTCACATCACTCAAACAATAAAATGACAATAAGAAAATGTAATGAAAAATATCCGATTGGAACCACCCACGTACTCTCCCCTCTGTCCCCATCCTAATTTGCCAGTGTTCGAAAGCTGATGAGAATGACTATTTGTAATGGTCTTTGCTTAAAAGACATGGTTGAACACCATGTTATAGTGGTTGCTACAAGTTTTGTAGCACCGTTTTTATTCAACATGATTTGTTTTGCTTTATAATAAACAATACTTATTACCTATTTGCCATTTTAATTTTCCTGTTTGTATTATCTTTGTTGTTTTACAAGCCTTATTGAATATCCCCATTAGTATTTTATCATTTTCCCATACTTTACTTATTATACAGTAATTACATTATTCGAAATGTTCTCCCAAAAAGAATCAAATATAGCTAAAAACAAGTGTTTGTCCTATTTTTTTTAGCTTTTAAGTTTTTTCACTATTCTTTTCTTCGGCTGATAATTTGTATTAGTATTATTATAATTAATGTTATAATAATACTACTGCTATTATTATTATTAGCTCTATAATTACAGAGATAATATTTTTCGCAATTTCTTCATTTTTACCAATAATTATCATAATTGTTATCATTATTATTATTGTCATTACTATTATCGTCATATTTACTATTATTATTTTCGTATTATCTTTATTCTTTTTAGGTTTCTTATTATTTTCATTTTTCATTTTTTTTCACTTTTTTTCTTTATATGTTATTATATTTTTGTTGGTATTATTATCAGTCGTATTATCATCATTATCACCATAATTATTATTATTGTTTTTAATATTTTAGTTACTGGTATTATTATCGGCAGTACTTTTGTTATTATTACCGTTTTATTCACAAAAATTATATTCATTTTGGCATTATTATCCTTATTTCGATCAGAATTGTCATTATTTTCATTAATTAATAATGTAATTATCATAATCATTTCAATTACAGTAATTATGAAACTGAAAATATAGCTACAAACAAGCATTTTTTTTTCGATTTGATAACTTTTAACTTTTTCCTTTTTTTCATTTATCTATATTTTTTGGAGGTAGAACATTTCAAATAAATGTTATAATTACTTTAATTAAAATGACTATTATAATCATTACTTTATATATGATGTATTAAATAACAATTTTGATGACGTAAAGATAATGTGAAAATGATAATTTTAGTTTACAAAACTTTGATGATGATGGAAGTAATCACAATAATAATTATAATAAAAGTTATGATAAAGGTATTGATAATTATAATAACTAGAAGCATAATATTGATAGAGGCAATTTTAATGATAATTACAATAACAAAAATCGTCATAAGAACCTTAGAAGAAAAAAGTGAAAAAAAAACTTTTATCATATATATATATATATATATATATATATATATATATATATATAATATATATATATGAGGTTCGGCTCTGGGTCAGGGAGGTATGTTATACACCTATATATATGCGGTATTGCATTATTCCATCTTATATATATATATATATATATATATATATATATATATATATATATATATATATATACAGTATATAACGTAATGACAGTGATAATAATGATAACAATAGTATTGATAATGATAAGAATTATAATGAAAATTAATATCATAAAAAGTGAAAATAAAAAATTACAAAATCAGCACAAACTTTTGTCTTTTTGAGAAAATTTCAAATAAATGTATTCTCTGTGATTAGAGTGATCATGATTAGAATGATTACGTTTTTAATGGTGAAAATGATAATTTTCGTAAGCATAAAGGTAATGAAAAAAGGACGATGTTTTTAGTAAATGTAACGTCAATGGTAATAATGATAAAAATGACTAATAGTAATTGTAGTGAATTATCCCCTGGTATCAGGCGGGTCATCCCACAGATTTCGGGCCGCTGTACCTCTGACGTCACAAGAGAATTTGGCTTTGCTGTTCTGCTCGTGTGTTCATTTTTAATAAGATTGTCCCGTGTTCTCCGACTACATCTATATTGCTACTACTCTACGCAACATTACTTATACATTACTTACCTTATATTCTTTACTTGCCTTCCCTTGATCTTGTCTCTTTTTCTTCAACTATAACACCTTACTTTCAATTTTCATCTGTTTATCTATTCGTGTTATCTTTCATTTCTCCACACGGATCCCTTCTTTCATTTTTCCCTGCTTTCCTGTTTTAAGTCTTTTAAGTGCCCATTTTTGTATATGTTTTAGTTCTAATTTTGTTTTATGTAATTTAAGTTTAATTTTATACACACCTTTTGCACTATTAATGATAAATTATTGCATTATGGGTAAAACGTCACCATGAGCGCGGGAAACTGCCACATAAAAGGGCAGTTAACAGAGAGAGAGGGTTTTGAAAGTTGTGAAGTGGCAGACGAGCTTTGGATTTAACCTGGCTGGCAGTTTTTTCGTGCTCTATGGTTTTACCCTCTTTCTATCAAATAAGTGTATGGTTTTATTCGAATGATTTGTGCTAATAAATGTATAATATGGATGCTTCTATTCTTAATATTGCCTTTTAAATCAGCCAGTTCAGTTCTTTTTTAATGGTGGCTACGGGATGAACTTTCATTCCCTTTCACCCGAGTCTTCTAAAAAGCGTCAGACCCACACATTTAATAATGACGTGTAGTTGGGTACCATGCTACCAATAAAAACTACGGAGTTAATTAATTAGCCACTACAGTAATAATAACGTTAATCGATAATGATGATAAATGATGATAATTTTCGTAATAGTAAAGAAAAACTAATGATAATACCGATTATGATGGAAATTATTGACTTAAAAGAGAAAAAAACAGATTTGCAAGCTATGTGTGGGGAGATTATTTCAAATAAATATTATAATTGCTGTAAATGAAATTATTATGATAATAACTACTTGATTAATGATGAAAATAATAGCAATTCTGATAAACCTAAAGATGCAGAAATAATACTTTTAGTAAATATAAATATCAATGATGAAAATAATGAGAATTCAGATAAAAATAAAGATAATAATGTGAAAATTACATTTTTTTATTAAACATCGTTGATGATAATGATTGATAATGACCACTCTAATAATAATGATTATTATTATTATGATAATAAGAATTGCTAATAAAATGTATTAACATTCAAAGAATAGACGGAAATGTTCCAAATCATGACAAATACTTAGGGAAAGCATTTGAAATGTATATCATAATTACTGTAATTAAAATTATTATTAACTATGAAACTGATAACAATTCTGATAGAAATAAAAATGACGAAATGAAATTAATTTTACTAAATACAGTGTTAATCATAATAAAAGTAATAATAATGATAATGAAACACTTGATGATAATAATAAAGTGAAAGAAAGAGCTGAAAAGTAACAAATCAAAAACTTATTTTGTTATATTTTCGGAATAGATGATTTTATAAAAAAAAACTGTAATAAAAATATTATAATAATTACACTATTAATGATGAAAAGAATATATATATGTATATATATACATATGCATATACATATATATATATATATATATATATATATATATATATATATATATATATATATATATATATATATATACATATATATACATATATATGTACACATATATATATATATATATATATATATATATATACATATATATATATATATGTACATATATATATATATATATATATATATATATATATATATATATATATATATATATATATATATATATATATATATATACATATATATATATACACATATATATATATATATATATATATATATATATATATATATATATATATATATATATATATATATGTATATATATATATATATATATATATATATATATATATATATATATATATATATATACATATATATGTATATATATATATATATATATATATATATATATATATATATATATATATATATATATATATATATATATATATGTACATATATATGTATATATATATATATGTACATATATATGTATATATATATATATGTACATATATATGTATATATATATATATATATATATATATATATATATATATATATATATATATATATATATATATATATATATTGTGTGTGTGTACATACATATATATATAAGTATGTATATATATACATACTGTATATATGTATATGTATATGTGTATATACATATATACCTACATGCACACACACATTTATATGTACATATATATAAACAGACAGAGAGACAAGATAAACCCACTATACACAAAACATTAAAAGATGAGCAAGAGATGGAGCAATAGTAGAAACAGGAGCAAGAGTAGGAACAGGAGCAAGAGTAGAACCAGGAGCAAGAGTAGGAACAGGAGCAAGAGTAGAACCAGGAGCAAGAGTAGGAACAGGAGCAAGAGTAGGAACAGGAGCAAGAGTAGGAACAGGAGCAAGAGTAGGAACAGGAGCAAGAGTAGAAACAGCAAAAGGGTGACAAAGAGCAAAGTAGAAACAGAGCAGAGGTAGGGTGGAACAAGGAGCAGGAAGTAGGAACAGGAGCAAAGAGGTAAGAACAGTAGCAGAGTGAACGAAGCAGGAGCCAGGGTAGATAGGGGCAGAGTAGGAATAGAGAGCAGGGTAGGAGACAGGAGCAGAGCTAGAAACATAGGACTAGAATAGGAGATAGGGCAGGAGTGGATGGAGCAGGTCAGAACAGGAGCGATAGGAACTGAGGAAGCAGAGTGGGGACCTTGAGAAGGTAGAACAGGAGCAAGAGTGGAAAGTAAGGAGTAGAACATAGGAGCAAGAGTAGGAAAAGAAGCAAGAGTAGAAACAGAAGCAAGAGTAGGAACAGGAGCAAGAGTAGGAACAGAAGCAAGAGTAGGAACAGGAGCAAGAGTAGAAACAGAAGCAAGAGTAGGAACAGGAGCAAGAGTAGGAACAGGAGCAAGAGTAGGAACAGAAGCAAGAGTAGGAACAGGAGCAAGAGTAGAAACAGGAGCAAGAGTAGGAACAGGAGCAAGAGTAGGAACAGGAGCAAGAGTAGAAACAGGAGCAAGAGTAGGAACAGGAGCAAGAGTAGAAACAGAAGCAAGAGTAGGAACAGGAGCAAGAGTAGAAACAGGAGCAAGAGTAGGAACAGGAGCAAGAGTAGAACCAGGAGCAAGAGTAGGAACAGGAGCAAGAGTAGAACCAGGAGCAAGAGTAGGAACAGGAGCAAGAGTAGAAACAGAAGCAAGAGTAGGAACAGGAGCAAGAGTAGGAACAGAAGCAAGAGTAGAAACAGAAGCAAGAGTAGGAACAGGAGCAAGAGTAGAAACAGGAGCAAGAGTAGGAACAGAAGCAAGAGTAGGAACAGTAGCAAGAGTAGGAACAGAAGCAAGAGTAGGAACAGGAGCAAGAGTAGGAACAGGAGCAAGAGTAGGAACAGAAGCAAGAGTAGGAACAGGAGCAAGAGTAGGAACAGAAGCAAGAGTAGGAACAGGAGCAAGAGTAGGAACAGAAGCAAGAGTAGGAACAGAAGCAAGAGTAGGAACAGAAGCAAGAGTAGGAACAGGAGCAAGAGTAGGAACAGAAGCAAGAGTAGGAACAGGAGCAAGAGTAGGAACAGAAGCAAGAGTAGAAACAGAAGCAAGAGTAGGAACAGGAGCAAGAGTAGGAACAGAAGCAAGAGTAGGAACAGGAGCAAGAGTAGGAACAGAAGCAAGAGTAGGAACAGGAGCAAGAGTAGGAACAGCAGCAAGAGTAGAAACAGAAGCAAGAGTAGGAACAGGAGCAAGAGTAGGAACAGAAGCAAGAGTAGGAACAGGAGCAAGAGTAGGAACAGAAGCAAGAGTAGGAACAGGAGCAAGAGTAGGAACAGAAGCAAGAGTAGGAACAGGAGCAAGAGTAGGAACAGAAGCAAGAGTAGGAACAGGAGCAAGAGTAGGAACAGAAGCAAGAGTAGGAACAGGAGCAAGAGTAGGAACAGAAGCAAGAGTAGAAACAGAAGCAAGAGTAGGAACAGGAGCAAGAGTAGAAACAGAAGCAAGAGTAGGAACAGCAGCAAGAGTAGGAACAGAAGCAAGAGTAGGAACAGGAGCAAGAGTAGGAACAGAAGCAAGAGTAGGAACAGAAGCAAGAGTAGGAACAGAAGCAAGAGTAGGAACAAAAGCAAGAGTAGGAACAGGAACAAGAGTAGGAACAGGAACAAGAGTAGGAACAGGAGCAAGAGTAGGAACAGAAGCAAGAGTAGGAACAGGAGCAAGAGTAGGAACAGAAGCAAGAGTAGGAACAGGAGCAAGAGTAGGAACAGAAGCAAGAGTAGGAACAGGAGCAAGAGTAGGAACAGGAGCAAGAGTAGGAACAGGAGCAAGAGTAGGAACAGGAGCAAGAGTAGGAACAGGAGCAAGAGTAGGAACAGAAGCAAGAGTAGGAACAGGAGCAAAAGTAGGAACAGCAGCAAGAGTAGAAACAGAAGCAAAAGTAGGAACAGGAGCAAGAGTAGGAACAGAAGCAAGAGTAGGAACAGGAGCAAGAGTAGGAACAGAAGCAAGAGTAGGAACAGGAGCAAGAGTAGGAACAGAAGCAAGAGTAGGAACAGCAGCAAGAGTAGGAACAGCAGCAAGAGTAGAAACAGAAGCAAGAGTAGGAACAGGAGCAAGAGTAGGAACAGGAGCAAGAGTAGGAACAGAAGCAAGAGTAGGAACAGTAGCAAGAGTAGGAACAGAAGCAAGAGTAGGAATAGAAGCAAGAGTAGGAATAGGAGCAAGAGTAGGAACAGCAGCAAGAGTAGAAACAGAAGCAAGAGTAGGAACAGGAGCAAGAGTAGGAACAGAAGCAAGAGTAGGAACAGTAGCAAGAGTAGGAACAGGAGCAAGAGTAGGAACAGAAGCAAGAGTAGGAACAGTAGCAAGAGTAGGAACAGAAGCAAGAGTAGGAACAGTAGCAAGAGTAGGAACAGAAGCAAGAGTAGGAACAGGAGCAAGAGTAGGAACAGAAGCAAGAGTAGGAACAGGAGCAAGAGTAGGAACAGAAGCAAGAGTAGGAACAGTAGCAAGAGTAGGAACAGGAGCAAGAGTAGGAACAGAAGCAAGAGTAGGAACAGTAGCAAGAGTAGAAACAGAAGCAAGAGTAGGAACAGGAGCAAGAGTAGGAACAGAAGCAAGAGTAGGAACAGGAGCAAGAGTAGGAACAGAAGCAAGAGTAGGAACAGAAGCAAGAGTAGGAACAGTAGCAAGAGTAGGAACAGGAGCAAGAGTAGGAACAGAAGCAAGAGTAGGAACAGGAGCAAGAGTAGGAACAGCAGCAAGAGTAGAAACAGAAGCAAGAGTAGGAACAGGAGCAAGAGTAGGAACAGAAGCAAGAGTAGGAACAGTAGCAAGAGTAGGAACAGGAGCAAGAGTAGGAACAGAAGCAAGAGTAGGAACAGTAGCAAGAGTAGGAACAGAAGCAAGAGTAGGAACAGAAGCAAGAGTAGGAATAGAAGCAAGAGTAGGAACAGGAGCAAGAGTAGAAACAGGAGCAAGAGTAGGAACAGAAGCAAGAGTAGAAACAGAAGCAAGAGTAGGAACAGGAGCAAGAGTAGGAACAGTAGCAAGAGTAGGAACAGGAGCAAGAGTAGGAACAGAAGCAAGAGTAGGAACAGGAGCAAGAGTAGGAACAGGAGCAAGAGTAGGAACAGAAGCAAGAGTAGGAACAGGAGCAAGAGTAGAAACAGGAGCAAGAGTAGGAACAGAAGCAAGAGTAGAAACAGAAGCAAGAGTAGGAACAGGAGCAAGAGTAGGAACAGGAGCAAGAGTAGGAACAGAAGCAAGAGTAGGAACAGAAGCAAGAGTAGGAACAGAAGCAAGAGTAGGAACAGAAGCAAGAGTAGGAACAGAAGCAAGAGTAGGAACAGAAGCAAGAGTAGGAACAGGAGCAAGAGTAGGAACAGAAGCAAGAGTAGGAACAGAAGCAAGAGTAGGAACAGAAGCAAGAGTAGGAATAGAAGCAAGAGTAGGAACAGGAGCAAGAGTAGGAACAGAAGCAAGAGTAGGAACAGGAGCAAGAGTAGGAACAGAAGCAAGAGTAGGAACAGAAGCAAGAGTAGGAACAGAAGCAAGAGTAGGAACAGAAGCAAGAGTAGGAACAGAAGCAAGAGTAGGAACAGGAGGAGTAGGAATAGGAGCAAGAGTAGGGATGGGAGCAGGAGTAGGAATAAGAGCAAAAGTAGAAACAGAAAAAGATTAAGAACAGGAACAAGAGAAGGGAACAAAAGTAAGAGTAGGATCAGGAGCAAGATTAGGGGTAGGAGTAAATGTAGAAACAGGAAAAAAGTAGTGACAGGAGGAGTAGAAACAGGGACAACAGTAGGGACAGGAGCAGGAATAGGAACAAAAGCAAGAGTAGAAACAGGGGAAAGAGTAGAAACAAGAGAAGGAATGGGAGCAAGAGTAGGAACATGAACTAGAGTAGGAACAGGAGCAAGAGTAGAAACAGGAGCAAGAGTAGGAACAGGAGTAAGAGAAGGGACAGGATCAAGAGTAGAAACAAGAGCAAGAGTGGGGACAGGAGCAAGAGTAGAAACAAGAGAAGGAGTAAAGATGAGGGTAAAAGGTGAGATGGGAGCAAGAGTAGGGACAGGAGCAAGAGTAGGGACAGGAGCAAGAGTCGGGACAGGAGCAAGAGTCGGGACAGAAGAGAGAGTAGAAACAGAAGCAAGAGTAGGAACAGGAGCAGGGGTAGGGACTGGAGAAATAGTAGAAACAGGAGCAGGAGTAGGGACTGGAGCAGGAGTATGAACAAATGCAAGAGTAGAAACGGAAGCAAGAATAGAAGCAGGAGCAAGAGGAGGGACAAGAAACGGTAACCTAAATAAGAGTTGGAACAGGAGGAAGAGTAGAAACAGGAAAAAAGCGTAGGGAGAGGAGCAGGGGCAGGAGTAAGTTGGAACAGCAACAAGAATAGGAACAAGAGCAAGAGTAGGAACAGAAGCAATAGTAGGAAAGGAGTAAGGGTTGGAAGAGGAGCAAGAGTAGAAACAGGAAAAAGAGTAGGGACATGAGCAAAAGTAGCAATAGAAGCTAGAGTAGGGACAGAAACAATAGTAACAAAAGCAAGAGTAAAAAGATGAGCAAGAATAGGAACAGGAGCAAGAGTAGGAAGAGGAACATGAGTAGGAACAGAAGCAAGAGTAGGAACAGGAACAAGAGTAGGAACAGGAACAAGAGTAGGAACAGGAGCAAGGATAAGGATAAGCCAGATTTGCAGAGCAGATGCTACGCCAGGCTTGTATGCGCTGAGGCGAGCCCGCCTGTGTCAGCGTGTGCTGACTCGTGGGAGAATGTGCCAACAAGTGTTGACTCGATCTGAGCTTGGTACTTACCCAACGCAGTGCTCAGCTACGTCAGTAACCGCCTGGTGACAGTGGAAACTCACGAGTTTGGACGGGACTCGATCTGCCGACCACGGGGATGTGAAGTCGACACGCTACCACTGAGCTACCAGACGGCTGAACAGGAGCAAGAGTAGGAACAAGAGCAAGAGCAGGAGCAGGAGCAAGATTAGGAACGGGAGCAAGAGTTGGGACAGGAGCAGGATTAGAAAAAGGGAAAAGAGTAGGAAGAGGAGGAAGAGTAGAAAAAGGAGAGAGTGGGAGGAGTATGAGTATAAATAGGAAATAGAGTAGGAACTGGAGCAAGAGTAGAAATGGGAAACAGAGTAGGAACTGGAGCAAGAGTAGGAAGAGATACATGAATAGGAATAAGAGCAAAAGTAGGAACCAGAGCAAGAGTAGAAACAGGAAACAGAGTAGGAACTGGAGCAAGAGTTGAAACAGGGGCAAGATTATGAACAGGAGCACGAGTAGGAACAGCAGTAAAAGTAGGAACAGGAGCAAGAGTAGAAACAGGAGCAAGATTAGAAACAGGAACAAGAGTAGGAACAGGAACAAGAGTAGGAACAAGAGCAAGAGTAAGAACGGGAGTAGGAGTAGAAACAGAAAACGGTGTAGGAACAAGACCAAGAGTTAAAACAGGAGCAAGATTAGGAACAGAAGCAAGAGTAGGAAGAACTTGAGTCGGAATAGGAGTAAGAGTAGGAACAGGAGTAGAGACAGGAGCAAGAGCAGAAACAGGAGCAAGTGTAGAAACAGGAAAAAGTGTAGGAACAGGAGCAAGAAAAAACAGAAAACTGGCACAAGATTTGAAACAGGTGCAAAATTAGGAACAAGAGAAAGAGTAGAAAGAGGAACATGAGTAGGAACAGGAGCAAGAGTACGGACAGGAGTAAGTATAGAAATAGGAGCATGAGTAGGAACAGGAGCAAGTGTATAAAACGGTATAAAAAGGGTAGGAACATGAGCAAGAGTAGGGACAGGAGCGAGAGTAGAGACAAGAGCAAGAGTATAAACAGGATAAAAAAAAAGTAGGAACATGAGCAAGAATAGGAACAGAAGCAAGAGCAGGGACAGGAGCAAGAGTAGGAACAGGAGTAAGAGTAGGAGCAACAGCATGAGTAAGATTTTGGACAGAATCAAGAATAAGAACAGTAGGAATCACAGCAAGAGTAAAACAGGTAACAGAGACTGAACTAACAGGAAAAACAGAAAAAAGAGTAGGAACATGAGCTAGAGCAGGAACAGGAGCAAAAGTAGGGACAGGACTAAGAGTAGGGGCATGAGTAGGAGTAGGAACAGGAGCAACAGTAGGAACAGGAGCAAGAGTAGAAACAAGAGCAAGAGCAGAAATAGGAGCAAGAGTAGGAACAATAGCAAGAGTAGAAACAGGAGCAAGTGTAAGAAGCAAGAGTAAGTGTAAGAGTAGGAACAGCAGTAAGAGTAGGGACAGGGGCAAGAGTAGAAACAGGAATAAGAGTAGGAACAACAGTAAGAGTGGGAACAGGAGCAAGAGTAGAAACAGAAGAAAGAGTAGGAGTGTAAGCAAGAGTAGAGACAGGAAAAAAGGGTAGGAACATGAGCAAGAGCAGGAACGGGAGCATTAGTAGGGACAGGAGCAAGAGTAGAAATAGGAGCAAGAGTAAGAACAAGAGCAAAAGTAGAAACAGGAGCAAGAGTAGCAACAGTAGAGACAGGAAATGGAGTAGGAACTGGAGCAAGAGTAGAAGCAGGAAAAAGAGTAGCAAGTAGCACGTGCAGAAATAGGAAAAAGAGTAGGAACAGGAGCAAGAGTAGAAAAAGGAAACAGAATAGGAACTGGAGCAAAAGTAGAAACAGGAGCAAAATTAGGATAGGATAGGAAGAAGAACATCAGTAGGAACAAGAGCAAGAGTAGGGACAGGAGCAAAAGTAGAAACAGAAAACAGAATAGGAACTGGAGCAAGAGTAAAAAAGAGGAGCAAGAGTAGGGACAGGAGCAAGTGTAGAAAAAGTAGGAGCAGGAGCAAGAGTAAAAACAGAAAACAGAATAGTAACTGGAGCAAGAGTAAAAACAGGAGCAAGAATTAGGACAGGAGCAAGTGTAGAAATAGGAGCAAGAGCAGGAACAGGAACAAGAGTAGGGACAAGAGCAAGAGTATAAACAGGAAAGAAAGGTAGGAACGTGAGCAAGAGTAGGAACAAGAGCAAGTATATAAACAGGAAATAAATTAGGAATTGGAGCAAGGATAGAAACAGGAGCAGGAGTAGGAACTGGAGCAAGAGTAAGATAGGAATATGAGAAGTAACAAGAGCAAGAGTAGAAACATGAGCAGTAGAAACAGAGAAAAGAGTAGAAACAGAAAACAGTGTAGGAACTGGAGCAAGAGTAGAAACATGATCAAGATTGGGAATAGGAGCAAGAGTAAAAAGAGGAACATGAGTAGGAACAGGAGTAAGAGTAGGAAAAGGAGTAAGAGTAGGGACAGGAGCAAGTGTAGAAATAGGAGCAAGAGTAGGAACAAGAGCAAGAGTAAAAACAGGAGCAAAAGTAGGAACAGGACCAAGAGTAGGGATGGGTACATGAGTAGAAACAGGAGCAAGAATAGAAACAGGAACAAGAGTAGAAACAGGAGTAAGTGTAGGTACATGAGCATAAGTAAGAACAAGAGCAAGAGTAGGGACAGGAGCAAGAGTAGGAATAGGAACAGGAGAAAGAGTAGAAACTTGAGCAAGACTAGGAACAAGAGCAAGACTAGAAACAGGAGTAAAAACAGGAGCAAAAGTAGAAATAGGAAAAAGTGTAGAAACAGAAATAAGAGTAGGAACAACAGTAAGAGTGGGAACAGGAGCAAGAGTAGAAACAGGAGGAAGAGTAGGGGCAGGAGCAAGAGTAGGAACAAGAGCAAGAGTAGGGACAGGAGCAAGAATAGAAATGGGAACAAGTGGAAGGACAGGAGAAAAAGAGTAGTAACAGGAAAAAGAGCAGGGACAGCAGTAAGAGCAAAGGCTGGAGAAAAAGAGTAGGGATAGGAAAAAAGAGTAGAAACAGGAAAAAGAGTATGAACAAGAAGAGTAGAAACAGGAGCAATAGTAGAAACAGGAAAAGGTGTAGGAACAGGAGCAAAAGTAGGAACATGGGTAAGAGCAGGAACAGGAGCAAGAGTAGGAACAGGAGCAAGAGTAGGAACAGGAGCAAGAGTAGGAACAGGAGCAAGAGTAGGAACAGGAGCAAGAGTAGGGACAGGAACAAGAGTAGGAACAGGAGCAAGAGTAGGAACAGGAGCAAGAGTAGGAACAGGAGCAAGAGTTGGGACAGGAGCAAGAGTAGGAACAGGAACAAGAGCTAAGACAGGGGCGAGTGTAGGAACAGGAGCAAGAGCAGGAACAGGTGCAAGAATAATCCTTATACATATGGAATAAACTGAGAAGCATACAAATATACCAGAAACAAACAAACAAGTGCTTATCGATAGCTCACCCCTCCTCCCATAGCTTTTCCTTTCCCTCCCTCAATCTCTCTCTATAATTGGGATGAGGATTACCAATGTTACCTTATCCTTTTGAGATGTAAGTAACCACTTGTCTCAATAAACTTGTCAAAAGGTCTCTCTCTGCATCTCCTTCTAACCCTCCCTCTCTGTATCTCCTTTTCTCCCTCTATATATTTTTTATCTCTCCCTTCCTCTCTCTATCACCTTCTCTCCCTCTCTATATATATATCCTTCTCTCCCTCCCTCTCTCTCTCTCTCTCTCTCTCGTGAGAGAGATGTTTACCTACAAAGGTTAGGTTACACAGAGAGAAGAAAAATGGAGCAAGGAAAATAAATACTGCAGTCATGAGAGGTGGACGCAGGGCTAAAAGAGACGGACGAGAAGATAAAGATATGCTCCTTAACAAACCAAAGATGTGTTGGGGGAAAAGATGGGAAGGGAAAATTATTGGTTAGAGTTTATGCAAAATATTTAGGAAAGTAAAAGTCTCAAAGAAATATGGTATGCAAAGAAGGTGAGGGGCAAAACAAATAACTTCATCGGTCATCCATATCCTGAGGAGGAGGCAAACAAACAAATTGAGAAATGGGCATAAGCGTCTTCTCTGGTTTCACTACCACAAAGTACTCGTGATGCTTTCCTTGCATGGGAAGCCGAAAGAAAGGGAAAGATAGTTTCACCCGTAAACATTACTGCAGTAACTACACACGAGCTCCTAAATGCATTCAAAATAGGGAAAAGCACTTCACCTGAGGAAGATAGAGATGAAAGATATGATTTCTAAACTCATTACGTCATTAGTAAGCATGGAGAACAAGCCTTTAATAGATTTATTCAGTATGAGCTTTTAGGAGGGTAGATTACAAAAGGCCAGGAAGATAGCTATTATAATGACTATTCCATGGTCATCTGGGGCCTACAGACCTGTGGGACGTTGTGTAATGAGACTATGCTCAGAAGTCACAGGGGTGGTGAGAGGATATACACAAACCCTGCCTCGCATTGGTGGCACTCACAAGACCATGCGAAATAGAGGACCAAAGAGGTTTGTTGCTAGCCGCAGGACATACTCATACAGCATCGCTCAACCTCCAGGACTCCTGTCTCCCAGTGCACAGGGGCACCATGCATGACAAACAAGTGGCTAAGTGTGAACCAAATGGAGGGAGGCCCAGGGTGGATGTGACCCCACCTACTAAATCAATTCCTAGGAACCATTTAATCATCTGTAAGGTAATGTCGAGGGGAAGCCCGAAAAATCACCCGCCGAAGCGGCGGATGGCGGCTTAGGGCCGAAAGGAAGAGGGAGGGGGCCCGTTCACTTCCCCGTGGGGAGACTTATTCGTCCCACACCCCAGGTACAAGTCCCAATTAAGATGGGTCTGGTTACGTGCGTTCGCCACCTCTATTTACAAACGCTCGTGATAAAACGATAAAAACATGAGAAATAAGGTCAAATAAACTGACGTAAAAAGGAGTTTAAAAAGTAAACTAATAAAAGTATCAAGAACATAAAAAGAAAGGCAAGACTCCTTCAAAAGTAACCAATTAAAATGAACATTTGTGAGGGCATCTCTGGCTGGGCTGGCCAGTAACGTATTTATGTCTTCTTAGTAAACACACAAAGCACATCCAGCAATTATCCCTATCTGTGATGTAAAAGGGTCAAACACAACCTTTCTTTGCTGCTCCAGCGTCGCCACAGGGAAATCCAGGGTAATCCAGGGGGTAAGTACACAAACACCGAGTCCAGAGACAACTCCCGTTCTGGGTTTATTTGGAGCGCTTTATATACAGGCCGTAGGCGCCAACGTGGCAACAAATTATTTCACAATAAAAGTAATCACATCTCATAAAATATAAAATTACAAAAAAAGGTTTAATTAAAAGTAAATACAAGTAAAAGTCATGAAAAAAGGATACAAAATGGCAAAGTAAAAAATAAAATAATGAACACAAAAATCTACGTAGCTTATCAATAAAACACTTAGTATAAATTATAGAAGATAATTATAACGTAATGTTAAATACAAATGGATCACTTAAAAGACGTCCTACTGATTAATAAAATGCGAAATAAGACTGGTGACGTGGCAGATCGATGGCAGATCGAAAGTAAAAAAATGAGAAATTAAAAATCCACAGTTCAAAACATAAGTAAAAGCAAAAATAAATAATAAAATCAGTAAGTATTTAAGAATTAAAGTATTTAAGACAACAAATAAAATCAATAATATAAGAGTTTAATAAGAGGCGTGGTGGGATTTTCCATTACGAAAATAAATAGTTATAAAACTAATTCAGTAAAACTATGTAAAAAATAAAAAAATAAATAGATATAAAATACCCATCCACAGCAAAGTTGATAACCTTAATAAAATCGATAAAAAGAGAATTGTTCAGCAGTCTTATCCGCACCCGAGGGGTTCAAACCCCTCGAAAACACAATGAGGAACTTATTGTATAAAACAAAACAAAAAAAAAACATTTATTTGTACAAAATAAATTACATGGTCTTGCAGCAATATGTAGTGTATTGTTTGCGTGGGCGGGAATCATCTCCGAAGTGCTTGAGTGCCGCCCCTCTGGATTACCTTAATTTCAAGTAAGGATTCGGATTCGGTATTCGGGATTCGGGATTAGGCAGAGGGGAGGGTAGGGGAGTAGGGTACAGGAGGAGGCGAGTAGGAGAGTAAGCGTAGAGAAACAGAACGAAAACAAGTGAAACGGTGAGTCGAGAGGGGATAAGGAGGGAAAGCAAAGCAGAGGCAAAGAGAAGAGAAGAGATAAAATAGACTAAGAAAAAGAAAGGGAGAAGTTAGCACGAAAGTAAAAGTGGAGAGGAAAGAACAGGCGTTAGCGAATGAAGATGAAGGAAAATGAGGAACGAAAAGATGAACGAAGGAGAATGAGTGTGGAAAGTGTGCGAGCGAGAGAAAACGAGGGAATAAACAGGAAAGACGGAAGCTAGTGAGAGGGTAGGAATAGACCAAGTTACAGATAGTAAGAAGATGAGAAAAAGTGGAAAGTGAAAAGGGAAGATAGCAAGAAACGTTTTGACCAATGAAAAGGAATAAGGGAGGAGTACGAGGAAAAGAAAACGGGGGCAAGTGAACAGAAACGAATAAAGAAAAGGAGAGAATAGGGAGATAAGAAGTAGGGAAGAGAAAACGAGGGGGAATAAAAGATAAGGATAGGGAAGGTATATAGGCATAAGCTGTAGTGGAAAGAGGAGTAGGTATGAATGCTAGTAAAGGGGAAACTATGAAAAAGAGTTAAGGACGAGGAAAGCGGTAAAAGGGAAGACTAAGGAATAAGGGCAAGGATCAGGATAAGGGGGGGGGGGGGGTAGGAGGTCGGAGACCTCACAACTAAAACATTGAATACAATTAAACACGTAACAAAACAACTAAAACTACGTAAAACAGAACAGAACTCAAATTACATTAAACAAACAAAACACGAAACAACTAAACTACATAAACGAAACAAAACAAAACGCGAATTACGTTAAACATGAAACGAAACACGGAAAAACACAATATGAAACACTGTACACGGGACAACACACGGACAATACACTAAAACACGAAACACTGTACTTGGGACAATATACGGGACGTTACACGGGCACTATACACGTACGAAGTGTTGCTATGCTTACCGCGGGAGCACAAAACGCCGAGGTTTTACGAGGCACGAAAAGGGTAGGTACATAACCTGCAGAGGAGAGGCGTCAGGCTCCACCATACGGCACACGTCAGGCGGGATACATGGCAACGTGTCCCAAAATCCACCGAAAAACACACGGCGGCCCCCCAAGCTCAGGCTGCAACCCGCGTCTACCACAGGAAGTGTGTTGTGTACCGTGGCTACCCAGAGAGAGCGAGCGTCCGGAACCCCCCGTACCTCATCGCCGAGGTTGAGGTGGCGACAATCGTTAGGGTCGTTTAGGAGGGGAGATAACAACTGTCCAGGGCTCGTACAGACTCATGCGACGTGGCATTAGGAGGCATGGGACGTGGCATCGCCTTGTGCCACTACAACCGCCCCCTTCCAGACGGCTAGCCGCCCCGGCTTGCCGCAACCACCTCCGGGGCCGACGTGGAGTCTTGTGGCCCACGCCCTAGCACCTGCAGACGGCCCAGCCACGACGAGGCTGCTCTGGCGGCTACAGCATGCATCACAGGGAACGGAGCGAAGCGGACATCGGTGGCGCACACATATACGGAGAACAAAGGGGAAGGACGAGTACGTGGAAACTGCCATTTCGTCACCAAATGAAGGAAAGCTGGAACAACCATGCACGAAACATCCGGACATCCTCCTTCAGGAACCACTGGGGGAAAATTTCAGGCATTAGGTCATGCACCAAACCCGTGCTCTACCTCACGTTCATGCAGTCCTGTTACTCCCTTTTCAATCAACAAGCACGACAGTAAGCGTTAAAAGTTCACAGCACAAGCAACATGCATAACTGGTGTAGAGTACGTGCAACATACATGCAAACACAAACATTAGAAAATAACATTGAGTATAAACATATATACATACATAAAGCATACACAAGATGAGCAAAACAAAAGGTGCTAAAAAAAAAAGCACGGACAAATAACAAAACTAGCTAGCTAAACCGATGTCTGCAAAGCTTCAGGTGACCTTACAAGGCCGAGCAACAAAACATTAATAGGATCGTCTGGATCAGGCTCAGCTTCATCTGGTGTGGGCTCTACACCTTCAGGCATAATCAATTGCAGCTCATCGTCTATACGGAAAGGTATTATTTGATTGCGGTGTACCCTGTGCTCTGTTAATTTAGCGACATCTCTTAATATATAAGAAACTGGACCAACTTTCTTAATTATACGTAACGGTCCTAGCCATCTGGACGCTAAACCCGCACCACTTTGACCTGGTGGTCTCCTGTGCAATACCAAGATGCCTTCAGTCAGTTCAGGGATCGCCCTGGTCCTGCGATCTACACCCTCCATATTTTCTTCCCTTACTCTTTGCGTACCGGTAACTGCGGAATCGCGAGCAGCGAGCAAATCAAGCTGCCGTCTTCCAATCTCCCCATCACGAGTGTGGTGATTTGTCAAACCGACCGGAAAAGTACAATCCCTACCAGTCAGAAGTTACAATGGCTGGTTGTTAACTGATCTGTGGAAAGCCGTGTTTAACGCAAGACGCGTGTATTCTACTCTAGTGTTCGAAGTGTCGGGTGAATCTTCACATAAGGCTGCTAAGCAATCCTTGACAACACGGTTACACCTTTCCACCATCCCATTTGACGCGGGGTTATAGGGAGTAGTATACCTAGTCTTAGTTCCCATTAACCCATTGCGTACGGGTGTCATGACATACATGACGTAGGAGCTTTGGCCTGACGACGGGCGTCATGACGTACACGACGTTCGAGGATTTTGGATCACTGTGCTATTTTATTTTGCTATGAAAAAGGAATGAGTGATGATGGCTACTGCAGTCCTAATTACTATAATTACCGTAATATCGTGCAAGCTTAACGTCCAAAACCTAGATGGCACCACTTTTTTCTAGCACCAGCAGGTGAGAGAGCCTTGAATGGCACCCATCCACGGCCTCTAGCATGCACTGTCTCTATAGAGCGATGGCACACACTAAGTTGATGAACCCTTGCTCTAAAGTACCGCCGATGAAGGATGTGCAGGCAGAACGAGAAGAGGAAGGTGACTCAATCCATACCCAGTGTCTAAATGTGCTCCTGTGCCAATATGGATGTCTTTCACTGTGGCACTCACAGTCACAAGCACAGGTTTCATTCCTCTTCCCTACCTCTTCTTGTTATCTTTGTTGTAGGTGGTTATATGTTTCGTATTCATTCATGACAGCACAAAAAAACGAAAAAATAAAGTTGCCTTTTGTCCTCCCATAAAACAGCAATACTTCTATCACATTGAGTATAAAGAAAATAATGAGCTAATATGGATAACATACTACAATTTTAGTCAACTGCAGCACTGATAGAGCCTGTCATACGGCACATATAAGTCTCTAAACTCAATAAAACACACAAAAATAAAACACGCTCTAGTTTTACAATGAATGACTTAGAAAGGAATTTGGATGCTTCAAATTATATTGCTTCAAGTGGTCTCTCTCTAAAATAAAACCTATCCTGGAGGCTGGGCAAGCAAATTTATCTCCGTCTGCAATGGGTTAAGCTACAGACCTCCCGAAAATACTCGCTAGTAAACTCGGTCCCATTATCGGATGTTAAAGTGACTGGCGGACCAAAAAGGGTTGTGAAATTACTAATCAAAGCGTCCGCAACGAACGCAGGCATCCTTAGCTGGTAGTGGTACCAACTGAACAAACCTCGTGAGTTCGTCTATAACCGTCATTACGTATCTGTCACCGTTACGTGCAGGCGGAAGCTCAACAATGTCGACGGAGACCCTCTCGAAAGGTTGTGTTGCGAGCGGTGCGGCGGCGAGAGGGGCACGTCCTCTCAGCACTGCTTTACGTCTCTGGCACGTCGGACAACTTTGCACATACTTTCTGCAAAAGGACAGAATTAGGAAACCATTAATGATCTTTAAGACGATGGAAAGTTCGGAATACGCCTGGGTGACCTGCGGTACTGCTGTTGTGCACTATTTTCATTGCAGCTAATCTTACGTTAGGTGGAAGAACAAGTTGGCTTATTAGACCAGACAGGAGATCATGAACATGATACAGTACTCCATCTTTCAGCTCGAACTCATCTAAGGACGCATGGATCTTAGCCCGGGGTACCCTTTGCCCTTCTAAGAATTCTATAAGATTCCTACACATGGGGTCTTGTAACTGCAAGGCACGAAATTGTTCAGGGTCCACAGTTGACAAATCTATCGCGGCATCCGTCCTGGACAACATGTATGGTACGTGATGTGCTGCACCTGGCTTGTACACTACTTTACAATCGTAGGACGCGATATCGTGACTCCAACGCGACATTCTAGCTGAACGTGTTGGCCTCTTAAAAATAAAAGTCAAAGGGCGATGATCTGTCAGCACCTCAAAAGGTCTCCCATATACATAAGCATTAAATGCCCTTATCCCTTCTATGACAGCAAGAGCCTCTGCATTTGTCGCAGAATACCTTATCTCTGGACCCTTTAATTTACGGCTGAAATACGCAACTGCGTGAGGCTTTCCCTTAACACGTTGCATGAGACACGCTCCTATTGCTAATCTGGATGCATCCGTGTGAATTTCAAAGGGTATATCGAAGTCAGGTCTACGTAGGATAGGTGCTGTGACCAACGCTTGTTTTAATTTGTTGAACGCCCCTTGCTGTTCGGATCCCCATGTAAACCGCGTGTCCTTACGTGTCAACGAGGTCAGCGGCGACGTGATCGTAGCGTAATGCGGTACGTGACGCCTAAAAAATCCACTTGCACCTAAAAACCGCCGTAACTCTTTCGCGTTACGAGGTGTGGGCATGTCTGCAATGGCCCTTGCCTTTTCGGGATCTGGTGACACGCCATCAGCTGTAACCACAAAACCTAGCAGTTTTAATTTATCTACGGCAAACTGGCATTTCTCTACATTCATTTTAAATCCGGCCTTCTCCAAAATTGCAAGCGTTTCGTCTAGAGCCTTTAAATGGTCGGAAAATTTAGCTGAATAAACAACCACGTCATCAAGGTAGGCTAACGTGTGACGTGACAGAACTGGAGAGAGTACAAAATTCATCATACGCTGATATGTCGCGCCTGCCGTCTTCAATCCGTATGGCATACATGCATTGTAGATAGGTGCCATCTGAGAATGCCGTCTTAGGCCTGTCGGACGGATTTAATTCTATCGACCAATAAGCTGAACGTGCGTCAAGTACTGAAAATATCACATTGTTACCTAGCTCATCGATCAACTCCGGGTAAGAATCAGAGGTCGTGATTCCGTTCAGATTGCGGAAATCGATGCAAAAGCGAACAGTGCCATCTTTCTTTTTCACCAAAACAATGGGAGACATCCACGGGGACGTTGATGGCTCTATAACCTTACTTTCCAGCATCTTCTTACATTCTTCCTTAATAACCTGTTTTGCCGATTGTGGTAACCTCCACTGACGCGTTAGTACTGGCGCGGCATCACCTGTGGGAATATAATGATAGATCCCTGGGACGACGCCGACATCACTCTTCTTTCCCCCAAACAAGGACTTATGAGAAAGTAAGACGGACTCTAACTTCTCTCTCTGGCCGGACGACAGGTGATTAAGCGAGGGTAACGTGATGGAAGACTCTGGAAGGTGTTCGTCATTTACCTGGTCTACAGTAAGAACATTTGCATTTGCACGATCTGCATCAACTTCTCCGATTTTTGACAATACACTACCCGCACGTAATTTTACATTCTGTTCCATTTATGTTTACTACCCATACTGCAGCGGTTTTATCTTTAACCTTCACAATCGATCGAGGTATGAGTAAGGAGTCCACGCCACCGTCAATGAAAATATCGCAGCCGAACTTTCCAGATTAGGTACTGAAGCGGTAACGAAAACCTAGCCGATCGTGGCGGCAAAACTGTTGTACGTTTTACCCTGACGAACGTGTCTGGTCGGACCTTGTACAGTATGCTTACATTAATGTCAAGTTCGGACGAGTCCGTGTTGACTAATGCGACACCTACGGAAGGAGCGTCGGTGAATGTAACGGGAAGACGTTCGTCTTCAAGACGTAAATAACATTGCGCAGGTGTTGGACGGTGCGAAAGCTTAAAAGAAAACCTTCTAAGGAAATCTATGCCTAATAGGACGTCACCTGGAAACGGACCCTCTTCTCTTCTCTTCTCTTCTCTTCTCTTCTCTTCTCTTCTCTTCTCTTCTCTTCTCTGCTCTTTTCTTTTCTTTTCGTTTCTCT
>BOPN01005308.1:97208-101163 GCA_017312705.2 Penaeus japonicus
ACACATCATTGTAAACGTCCCTGCAACACTGTTTATATTGCAGAGCCCCGCCTCTTGTGATGCACGTTCGGCATGTGCAACAAAAGTGAACAGCTGAATCGAGATCTTGCATTACAGGGAGAGACGCCAAGACTGAAAATCCTATTCTTTTAGCATGCATTAAACGCCCTTAGAGATTTGTATGTGTATGCCTCCTTTTGCGAGCGCTTTGTGTTGCTATTAAGACTAGCTAAGAGGACTGTGTCGTGCCTTGTTGATAGCTTGGATTGCTAGTTGCAAGGGTGAACAATTGAACTTCGTCTGAGAACGCGGGGGCAAGATGGGTACTGTTTTTTTTTTTTTTTTTTTTTTTTTTTTTTTTTTTTTTTTTTTTTTTTTTTTTTTTTTTTTTTTTTTTTTTTTTTTTTTTTTTTTATCATTGTTTTCGTTCTTAGTGTTGTTACCTGTTTGGCATTATTATTGTTATTTTCCTTTTTGCTGTTATCGTTATCATCCTTATTTACTTTTTGGTAATGATGACTGTTATTATTAACTTTACTATTATTATCATTATCACTATCATTATGTCTATCACTATTATCTATTATTATTATCACTCTCTTAATATATTTCTTGTTGTCACTGTCATCATCATGGTTGTTTATCATCTTGTAATCCTTATTGCTAGCCTACATTTATTGTTGATATTACTATCATTACTGCTACTACCACTACTATTACTACTACTGATACCACCACCACTACGGATACTACTGTTACTACTATTACTATTATTACTATCACTACTGCTGTCAGTACTAGTACTACTAATACAACAACAACAACTAATAATAATAATAATACTACAACTACTACTATTATTATCACTACTTCTACTGCTACTACTTTGACTACCATCACCACTACTACTACTACTAATATTACTAACAATAATAATGATAATACTACTACAACCACTATTTCTACTACTACTACTCCTACAACTATTACTTAAACTACTAATAATGATATTGATAATGATGACGATAGTAATGACGATAACAACAACAATTACTAGAGTAATAACAAAAATAATATCAAAATAAAATTCAATAAGAATATACTAATTCGTAATCTTGAAGACAGCAACAACGTCAACAATCAGAACCGGCAAAATCAACAATAGGATTATTTATGCATAAGAATGAGAGATTATTGAAGCGATGAAAATAATGGCAAAGCAATGAAAGCAACGATGCAAGAAGGATAAAATCAGACAATTAATCTGTTAAAAGGATTGAGAGAAAATGATCGAAGGAAATATTGGGAAAATTCAGGAGGGAAATGTCTTGGAATTTTGCTTATGATTCTTCTTCTTCTTCTTCTCCTTCTTCTTTTTCTTCTTTTTCTTCTTTATGTTCATTCTTCTTTTATATTCTTTGGTTTCTTTCTTGTTTCTATTTTTTTAAAATTATTATTGTCTTTCTTTCTTCTTCCTTTTCAATTCTTTGTCTTCTTCTTCTTCTGATTTATATCTTCTTCTTTCTCTTCCTCCTCCTCCTCCTCCTCCTCCTCCTTCTTCTTCTTCTTTTTCTTCTTCTCCTTCTTCTTTTACATTTCTACTACTCTTCCTCCTCCTCCTCCTCCTTCTTCTTCTTCTTCATCTTCTTCTTCCTCTTATCCTCTTCTCCTCCCCTATCTCCTCCCCCCCTTCCCCCTCCATCTTATTCCTCATCACCATCATCCTCATCCCCCTCCTTCTCTTCTCTTCTCCAGTCTCTTCTTCCTCTCCCGCACCCTCCTCCTCCCGTCCTCCATTTCCTTCCCCCTCTTCTTCTTTATTCCTCTTTCTCTTTCTTCGCCCTCCGTTTCAAAATATATAAAATAGATATATAAGAAGAAAAAAAAGATAATGGTAACAAACCTCTCCGGAAATGACATAAATACAAACATTGCAATAACAATAATTGCAATAACAATAAAAAAACTCATGAAAATAAATTTGCAATACAACACCAGTCCTCGGATATAATGATGGGTGTTCCTACTAGAAAAATAATAATTATGTAATGCAATGTTGATGGGAATATTAATGATATTGATAGCTTTATTGACGGTACAGTTAATGCAAATAATGATAAGAAATCGATAGCATTCTTTGCAATATACGCGCTAATGATGAAAATAGTGGCAATGATAATGCTGGGAGATAGTGATAATGATGATAGTGATTCAGACTGCAGTTGATGTTGATGTTGGTAATGCTAATAATGTTGATAATAATGATGTTAAAGAAAAATAGATATCAATACAATAACTAAGACTAATGGTATGGATAACGATATGAATTATTATCATTATTATCATTATTATATTTATGATATCATTTTTATTGTTGCAATTATCATTATCATTATCATAGTTATGATTGTCATTCTTATTTCCAGTATTATTATGATTATCATTATTATTTTTATTATCCTTATGATTATCATTATGATCATTAATATCATCATCCTCATTGCTATTATTCCAATCATTATTATCCTTATCATGTTGTATAAGTATCATCATCATTATTATCATTACTACCATTATTATCGTCATCGTCATAATCATTGTCAATAATGAGGATAATGAAAGCAATAATGTTAATTCGCTTACTGTTCACCTGATTCAGTAAGTATTTATCTACATTCACATGACAGTTAGTTGCATAATACCTTTTCTTAATTTTTCTCGATACAAAGGGACGAACGGATTAAAATTCAGCAAAATCATGCAATGTGCTTTTGACCAACCACGAATAGAGAGAGAGAGAGAGAGAGAGAGAGAGAGAGAGAGAGAGAGAGAGAGAGAGAGAGAGAGAGAGAGAGAGAGAGAGAGAGAAAAGATTATTGGTAACATTATGTTTTGATTTCTCTTTTTCTTGTTCTTTTTTTTATTTTTTTTTCTTAGTCTCCTTCTCCTTCTCTTTTTTCCATTGTCTTTTTTTAATATTTTAATTGTCCTTCTTCTTGTTTTTCTCCTCCTCACCCCCCTCTTCTCTTTCTTTCTCTTCTTCTTTTCCTCCTTCGTCTTTTTATAATTCTTCGTCTCCTCCTACTTCTCTTTCTCTTTTTGTTTCCCTATCATCTTATCTCCGTTTCCCTCTTGCTTTTTCCTCCTTTTTCTTATTGCTTGTGTATGTATTCTTTAGGTCTCATATGCACACACATTGATTTTCAAAATATACATACCTGAGACCTTAAAACGTACATGACCAAACGGGGCGTGAAATTAAAAATTGTGTGTGTGTGTGTGTGTGTGTGTGTGTGTACGTTTATGTGTGTGTGTTTATGTATGTGTTTTTATCTATGCGTGTGTTTATGTGTGTGTTTATATGTGTGTGTGTTTATGTGTGTGTTTATATGTGTGTGTGTTTATGTGTGTGTTTTTATCTATGCGTGTGTTTATGTGTGTGTGTGTGTGTTTATGTGTGTGTGTGTGTGTGTGTGTGTGTGTGTGTGTGTGTGTGTGTGTGTGCATATGCTTTTTAAAATCTATATTAGTAAATTAGCAAACACGTGAATTTATATGCCTATATCCAAACGTATTTCCATGAGCGTATTTAATTCCGCTTGCCAATAGCGTGCATATACAAGTATGTACGTATACGTGTACGCGCGTCCCAGTTCAAGTTGTGCATGACGTGTGTGCATGTGCCGAAGATCTGCATGAATTAAGTCCAGCCATGTTGGCCGGACTGATAGCGAGTGACGGCCTGAAATTACCAAGATGACTCGACGGATGTTGACGCGGGAGATGAGGAGGCTGAGGCTTCTCGCTGCGCATCACCGTGTTTTATGTTTTGCTGTGGCCGAGGCTGTTTGTTGATACGATTTTTATGTGGGTGTATTTGTGTGTGTGTATGTAAATGTGTGTGTGTGTGTGTGTGTGTGTGTGTGTGTGTGTGTGTATGTATATGTATATGAAT
>BOPN01005309.1:12500-17500 GCA_017312705.2 Penaeus japonicus
TAGCTCTGATTCATTGCTCTCAGAAGATAGTACTTGATAGAGACCAAAGATGGGCAGATTTCTAGATCTCTTTCCTGCTAATGCCAGGTGGGAGTGGTGCCATCTATGTTTGTTGATATTAAATAAAATCTATATTATGGTAATTACTGATAGGTAAAAGACAAAGATTTACCTGCGTCTGCTCGTTCACGTCACCTAGACCTCGGTATAAGTTTTTAGTGTTGGTACATTCAGGTATCCAATGGGTGTTCCCTGCTGCTCAGAATTTAGCCATTGCTTGATGAGCTACTTTTGAATCCTCATCCAGGTTAAGATTCTCTTGGTATGAGAAGACTTACTAGCTCTTTGACAACCTGAAATTTAGTAGTATTGACATGTATCCAGGGCTGTATTGCCTTATAGCCAGGCCCCTCGGCTTTCAGTCATGTTGTACAGGCAGTGACATGTACAGTGCTCATAGTAAAGCACTGTGCCTCACCTGCTGGCAGAGGCATTCTACTGGTCGCTATTTGCATAATTTTCCTATACTTCTATTATTTGCCCAACAATGTAGAACTTGCTTCATAGATATGTTTGTGCTTATGGTTAATGGCACTAATTAGATACATGTCACTGAGCTTACAAGCTATTTCATAGAGAACTATTTTAAGAACTAAGTGCTGCTCCACTGCCAGCAATGGAATCTGATTTGCAGCAATTAGATTCCATCATTGGAGTCCAAGGGTGCAGGTGATAGTGTCTCAGTGAAATTGATGAGCCTGTGGTCCCTGTAGAGCTCCAGACTTCAGCCTATTCAGTTTTATGAAAGATATTGCCTGTCAAGTATACTCTTATTCTGGATCAACATATAAAAGCCTATTTTAACAATTATCACCTTAAAACACCAATTATCAATATATTTTGCGTAATAGCATAATGTTTGCTTACAGACAAACTGTTCTTATTATCTTTTATTGCAAGAACATATGTTTAGGACCTGATTAAATCCTTGATACATTGTACTTGAGTAAGATTTTATTAAAACCTTTAAACTAATGATAGACTGAAAGATAGTTATCTAGTAATCTCTCTATATTTTGTCCATAGGCCTTCCCAAAGAGGATTCATTCCCATAGATGCCAAGGATCCTTTCATTGCAAGTCCTGATGTGCTCCTACAAGAATGCAGCCTCTTTCGAGAAAATAGTTCAGCCAAAAGCCAAGAAATCAAAGAGATTTTAAACTTTTCTGAGAAAGACTGGAAGGAAATTGCAGAGGTAGGCTACATTAATTTACAATCTGTTTTAATTTTTTTTACTATTGTTTTATTGAATTAGAGAAATATTATATTCAGTGACAGGCACAAAGTATCAAAGAGGGAGGGCCCAGTTGAAGAAAGGGCTCTCCTCTGACTAAAAGACTTTCCTTGATCTTAACTAAAAGGACAATTTTCCTTCACAGACTTTGACTAAAAGGATGTTTTTCTTTCTATAATTTTGACTAAAAGAGGGCTTTTCTTTCCAAAATTCCACCTAATTTAACTAAAAGGACACTTTTGATACAAAGAAGGCCTCCTCCTTTGAACTTCCTTGATTACATTAACCTGTTAAAAACAAAGAGTCTAGACCACTTCATGGCCTGAATAGCAGGTAAAGAGGTAAAGAAAAGAGAGACTAGGTGAGAAATAGAAAGAAGGTTAAGAAAGTAAGATAATGAAAAAAAGTAATTTCCTCACTTTTTCTCTTTTAAAATTTGATGACTGTGGAGATATAGGTGATTTCATTAAAGATAAGTACATTTTTTGTAAAGGACTATGAATTTTGACGGACAGGTTCAAATAGAGCGCGAGAAACAACTAATGGAAAAAGAGCAAGCAGAAATGGAGAAGATAGCAGAGAAGAAAGCAGTAGACCAGAAGATAAAGCAGAATCTGGACCGCAAGGTATGATGCAAAATACATGGAGTCATGGCCTAGATCCTGAACACTGAAAGGGTGCAGGTTGCTGAAGGGTGCGGAGATAGGGTTATGGACTGTCAGTTAGACTGTTGTTTCTCAGTTTTTATTCTTATGGTGTCTCTGTGTGTGATTATAAATGAATTACTACATTTTACATTTTGTACTGTATGCAAAATATAATATTAAATTAAAAGTTTGTATGATGCCATTAGGATCATCATTATTTTGTGTTTCGATGGCTTTGCTGTTGACTTTTGAAAATATGTAATGATTATTAACCCTCTCTGGACGGGTGGTACAGTACTGTACCGCGCATTCAAAAGCCCAGTGGCCGGGCGGCACAGTATTGTGCCAGCCATTCAATTGATTTAGGCCTAATAATTCGAACGCCCCGGCATTGGGACATTCAAGGCTGGAATGCCCCCGTCGTAAGTGGGTTAATTGTAAAGGAAAAGGCCTTTATGGGGTAATTGCTGATGTGAGGTGCTAGGCAACTTCTGAAAAGGAACTTCTTGTAGTTTTGGAATGGGTTTTCAATTTAGAAAAATTGCAGGGACACTTAATTGTTTCAATAACTTCACACTTAAAAGTTCAAGATTCCGTTTTCTTGAGAATTGCACGTCTGTAATTTTGTTTATTATATAGAAATGTAATGTTGAACCATACCACAGTTTTTTAGAATATATTATATTTATTCATTTTCTAATGCTTCTTATTTTTGATGATTTTTTTACAAATTGTTTTTATGTATTTCAGGTAGACTTGATCTTCAATCAGCACAAGTTCTTCGTAAAGAAGCAGTGCCCTGTTCTAATTCCATACAAATCGTCGCTGAATCACGCTGAGCACCAAGCTTACCTGAGAGCCTTTGTTAAGTTCAAGATCAGAACGCCTAAAACAGCTTGCGAGGCCACTGAATATGAGCAGTACATGGTGAGCACCTGCTCGGCTCTGATGGCCGTTGCACTTTGTTGCTTTCCTGTTCAACATGTCTCTTTATTTTTATTTTATTTTCTATTTATTTATTTATTTGTGTGTGTGTGTGTGTGTGTGTGTGTGTGTGTGTGTGTGTGTGTGTGTGTGTGTGTGTGTGTGTGTGTGTGTGTGTGTGTGTGTGTGTGTGTGTGTGTGTGTGTGTGTGTGTGTGCATGCTCATGTATATATGTGTGCGCATGTGTGCCTGTATGCTTGCTTGCTTGCATCCTCCCTTCCTTGCAGAGTACTCTAGTCCTGCATATGAATGTTGTGTTGTTTTGAGTTTGTGTTAGGTGAGTGAACCAATATGTTTGAAAATTAAACAATTCCTCTGCAGAATCAATCAGATGTTGAAGTGATACAGTGATGAAGATATAGTTGCTTGCTTTTCTCAGACAGTATTCAGTCTGTCTTCTATTGGGACGGAATCATATCAGGAAGACACAGATTCATATCAGTTCATCTGCTTGACTTGAACATAACAAATCCACATATATGCATATGAAATAGATAATGTTCTTTCTTTAGGTAAAGAGCAGGCAAAATCTTTATTTTCTATATTATTTTTCAATGTAAATAGTATATCTATAAAGTTGGAGCGAGGGTAAAATACACCTTGATACTTCCATATTTGTGTACTCTCATAAAAAAGTCAAAAGAAATAGCCTTCTCAATAGAAAAAAAGAAAAAAAGAAAGAAAGAAAGAAAGAAAAAAAACATGAGATGGGAAAGAGGAAAGAGACCTGTGAACAAGGTAGTGAGTGCCACTGGAAAAAGCATCCTTACAGGCAAAGAGGCACATGACAGATGGTGCATAAGGTCTGGTTCACATTCCTTTTCGCATTTTGGCACCATTCAAGTTTTTTTTTCCTGTTGGTGCTAACAGAGAATGGTACCATATGGTAGATATTTTGGCAGTCATAATAAATGTAATGTTGATTGCCATATTTAATTACCAAACAGAATTATTGCTCTCAATGTAATTCAGAAACACAGCTGCCACTCTCCCTAAGAGTCAGATGAGCTACATTATATTCCCCACATATTTCACAACCTTTTACTCTTATTCATTCATTTTAAAGTCTTTTTTTTTTTATTCCTTTGCATTGTGAGACTTAGCTTTATCTATATTATAGTAAACTAAAATTGTTGTATAGGGTCCATGTCAGCTCATTATGGTTTTTATTCTCAGTGTGATAGAAGTATTACAATTTCATTTTTTTCATATTCGTGTACTTCCGTAAACAGATATGAGAGAAATAATAATCTGTTATGAAAATGTATGAAGAAATGGGCATGAGGAAGGAGACTTGTGTTTATGACTGTGAATGCTACAGCAGCCATAACGGCATAGGGGCGCATTGCAGATGCTGCATATTCTTTCTGCACATACTGCATCACCAATACTTTAGAGCCAGCGGTCGCCATCCTTTTATGTGTAATCGATCTCCGAAGATAGTGCTTGGTAGAGATTTTGGATAGGCGCCCTTTAAGGCTTTCTCTCTGGCTGGTGCTATGTTTGGGATTTTAAGAAAAACACATTTTAGTGAATATTTTGGCAATAATAGTTATTATCACTGCAATTGGCATCACCAGTCACTAAATAGAGTTATTACTCATAGGTTAATAGAGAAACACAGTGTTCCACCCTCCTCAAAAGTGAAATATATCATGCAACTATCAACACATCTGTCATGATGCCTGTTGTCAGGCAAAAAACTCCTGTGTCATTATATGTCATGACACCTGTCCACAATGGGATGATACTTATTCTCCTCAATAAGTCACTTGGTAAATTGCTTTACTACATAATGTGTAATTTTATCAGTTCAACATTTTAACATTTTTCTTGTTACTAGAACAGACACAGATGATATTGTTTAAAAAATGCAAAGTTCTTTAACCCATTCATGCCAGGGTGATTCTGGCTTTGAATGGTCACAATGCCGGGGTTTTCAAACGCATAGGCCTAACGCCTCGGGGTTCTCGTGCACTAGCTGTGAGCCTGGGCTGTCTCACCCTCCAAATATCTTGTAACTGGTGTCTGATGCAAAAACCATGAAACATGTCAGCATGTCATCCGGCGCATA
>BOPN01005309.1:97500-101072 GCA_017312705.2 Penaeus japonicus
TTTACGTTGGGGTTCCTTGCTAACGCGTGCTTGGCGAGAGGCGAGAGATACATTGGAGCATATGGGAGCGCTTACACACAGCGGTAAACGCCGCGTTTTGAAAGAAGCGCGCTCTCTAGTTGGCTGGGCTGCTACCAATAAAGAGAGAGAATGTTCGTTACTATGGCAACCCTAAGGATACTCCACGTGGAGGAAGTTTTCAATCGCTTGACACGCACACAGCTCTTCAGACCCATCACTGGCAGTCATCATGGAGGAACAAAGGCTTGATAAAATAGACACTGACCTTCTCATTAATGAAATTGAAAAACGTCCAGCCATATGAGATATGAAGTCCCCGGACTTTTGAAGAAAAAAATGTTGGGAAGAGATTGCACATATCTTCTGTAGTTCATGAGAGGTTAAGGAAAAACAAGCTATGGGTAAGTTAACAGAATAACTTTATTATCTTTTTTATCTGTTTCAACTTGTATACTACAACTGAGCAGCAAAATGGCTTTCTCCCCTTCCCCCTGACATTGGCAAAATTCCTTCTCTCTTTTGTTGTTTAGTGTCATTCTAAACCATTCCATCCTGCCATGCAAGTTTGCCTTCATTTATGAAGTAATCTGCATATTTATCCCTTGCAGTGTTTGCAGACATGCCTCCCCTAGGTGCATTTCTTTCATGTAGGCCTACCAATGGTGCTTGAAACAATGTATCTTCATACCTATAACCATCTCTTGCCCTAACATAGTTATGCAATATGCAACATGCCTTTATTATCTCTGCAGCAAAGTCTATATTAACATTCATAGGTCTGTGAAATATGCGCCACTTGTTTGCTAGGATACCAAAGGTACATTCAATGTATCTACGCGCTCTTGATAACCTGTAATTAAATATTTTCTTCTTGTATTCTAGAGCATGTCTTCCACTGTAGGGCCTCATTACATTTTCCATGATTCCAAAGGCCTCATCTCCAACAATTACATGAGGGAAGCATGTTGTCTCAGCACTGGAAATAGGCTTTGGCCCTGGTATATCTAGTTTATTTTCCACAAGTTTTTGGTACAGGATAGAATTGTTAAATACCGCTGAATCACTACTTTTCCCATATGCACCAATATCCACACATAGAAATGAATAATTAGCATCACATACAGCTAACAACACAGTTGAAAAGGACTTACAATTATAGTACAATCTTATGTGTTTACCATCAATTGCACCAATGCAATTAGGAAAGTCTGCATACTTCTGGAATCCTTTTGCCACGTCTTCCCACTTCTGCTTCGTCATTTCTGGCATGCACATCGTCTTTAGTCTATCCCATATTGCTGCACACACTTGCCGCAATATTCTTGAGATTGTTGACTTCCCGACTCGATATCCATAATGCAAGTCAGCAATAGAACATCCTGTGGCCAAGTACCTACAGAGAAAGATAGTACTGTAAATTTAATTTCTAGGAAAGGTTTTTTTTTCACATAATCTCTCTCTCTCTCTTCACACACACACACATACACAGAAGGAAATATTTTTCTTATACACTATAAACATTCAAGATTCAGTGACACTTTAGTATTTTGTACAAATACTTTTTTCAGGCCTGTCTTTGCAAAAAAAGTGGAAGCATTTGCGAGATAACTTCGCAAGGGAATTAAAGAGACAAAAGACTCTAGCATCCAGGTCACAGGCAAGAAAGGGCACCTACATATAGTTTCGGAGACTACAGTTTCTTGAAGGTTCAGTTTCCAGTAAAGAAACTATCAGCAATATTGAAAATGAAGGGCAAGGACTGTGTGATGACATTGATGTGAGAAGGGAATTACATCTACATCAGCATAAAAAACAACGACAACAACAACTAAATGCAGGTGATCTGCATATCAGAATGATGAGGATAAATTATTTTGCTTGTCACTCTACAAAGAAATGAAAAAGGTGCTAGAAAACATTTCTTTAATGGCCAAAATTGAGCTACTAAATGTACTTCATTGTGCTCAGACACTTGGAACTCACTATCCCATACAGCCAGTTCAGAATGCAAACTCATATACTCAACCATTGCCACATTACTCAGGATACACTGGTCAACCACAGACACCATATACCCGCGTCTGCCCGACACCTTCACAGGTGGCTACAAACTCAGTTTATAACATACAACCAGTCCACCAGGCACTCACACAACCCACCAACTGCAGGTCCATCAGGATACAACCCACACACACCATCATCACCTTCAGTAGTTCATCCCATGACTCCTTCCTTTCTGACACGCAGTTAGACTACATTGATATGTTTGACCAGTAATTTGTTGAATAACAAAATAGTAAAAGTGTGTGCCAGGTGAATGATAGTGGTGCTTTTTCAAATCTAGTAAATTTCTTGATTTGTTAAGTTTTCACCAAATGTTCTGGAAATATGCAAACAGAAGGAATGTCTTATCCTCTCCCTCATTTATATTTCACTCCACTTTCACCTGGTGTTATGATTTTTTCACTTTCATAGGAAAAAATTAAATTGTAAAGAATGGTAATTTTCAATAAAGAACTCACCTTAATGATATGACAAGTTTCTCTTCTGGGCAGATAGCATCCCTCATCAAGGTGTTGGTTGAAGATATTTCTTCCTGGATAAGTCCAAGCAGCTCATCGAATGATTTCACTGACATTCTAAAATAGTTGAAAAACTTGGCTTCATGTTCTCTTAAACTCGGGTACAAGGTTGCATACATGCCATGGGTAAGTCTGTCTTGTAAAATTGGATGAATCCAATGTCTTCTTTCTCGCTGCTTGCGCCGCTTCAAATGGCGATACAAGACCCACACACATGCTACCTCTTCTACATCCATCCTGGTTGGAACTGTCTGTTGCTCTCGGCATTGTTTGGCATTGTTTCGCGTTGATGAAAGCGCCTCGTGTGAGCGGTAGTTTCTAACGCCGCGTTTGCTAACGCGCGTCGTGTAAACAGGCCCTTTGGGCCCAAAATCCCCAGCCACAAATGGAGCTGCTGCCAATGCATCATTGGAATTTTCAATCACACTGCTTGAGTCTCTTTCAAAATCTTCCTGTTTTAGATGTTTATAGAAGGGAAACCCATGCTCGATTGTTGCCTCGCTCACTTCATCCCTCGCCTCATCTGCGTAATCAAGGCTTTCTTCCTTAATTACCACACACGTATCTTCGGTGACACCTTCGCTGGCCTCTTCCTTGATTGCGACCCCTGTGCCATAGATTTCCTCGTCCCTGAGTGGGGCCAAAGGCAGAGAGTCTGGCAGGAAGTTCATCATTGCCTTATGAAGAAAATGGACGATGAAAGTAACAGACAATATAGCAGTATTAATAAGAATATAAAACTGCTCAAGGAAAAGATATTGGGAACATTAAGGACATATACAATATGGAAAGTAAGTTTCATCTAGAGAAAAGCAACAAAAAATCATAATGCCAATGTTAAAAATCGGTACTTTAATCATAAAAATAATAATCATAAACATCAATAATTTTAATTCAGTAACATGCACATATTTATATACACCAACTCACGCTCACACTGATATGCAAAAATCTCTCTCTCTCTCTCTC
>BOPN01005310.1:0-2500 GCA_017312705.2 Penaeus japonicus
CAAGTGTTGTAGCTTTGATGTACAGTGCGTAAAGGCCCCAATTTCTCTCTCTCTATCCATTTCTAACTCCATCTCTCTCTACCTATCGCTATCTCCTAACTCCGTCTAGCTCATTTCATCTATGAAATTCTAGTCCTTTCTCTTCCTGTCATCTCTATGCTTCTCCCTACACCCTGTCTATTTATCCTAGTTTCTCCTTTTACTCCATGCCCCTCTCCCTCTCCCTCTCCCTCTCCCTCTCTCTCTCTCTCTCCCTCTCTCTCCCTCCCTCTCTTTCCCTGTCTCTCCTATGAAACATATAAACCTTTTGGTTTACCGCCAGACGTGGTGATAGTCCAACGGCCAACGCAACGACTAAACGTAATCGAAATTATCCTATCAAAGGATATAAAAAAAGACGCGTTTCGAAAATGAATTATGCATATTCCGATTATTGATATAAATAGTCTCAAATGACTCGAACGCCAGATTTTTTCTCTCTTTCTTTTCGAGTCATTACCATTTTCAACAATGGTGGTCCACGTAGAACGGCGTCTTTGCCAAAAATAGCGATGGGGCAACTGCTGACTCCCTTCCTCTATGCTCCTCCTTCCTCTTCCTCTATGCTCCTCCCTCCTCTTCCTCTATGCTCTGTGCTCCTCCTCCTCTTCCTCTATGCTCTTCCCTCCTCTTCCTCTATGCTCCTCCCTCCTCTTCCTCTATGCTCCTTCCTCCTCTTCCTCTATGCTCCTCCCTCCTCTTCCTCTGTGCTCTTCCCTCCTCTTCCTCTATGCTCCTCCCTCCTCTTCCTCTATGCTCCTCCCTCCTCTTCCTCTATGCTCCTCCCTCCTCTTCCTCTATGCTCCTCCCTCCTCTTCCTCTGTGCTCTTCCCTCCTCTTCCTCTATGCTCCTCCCTCCTCTTCCTCTATGCTCCTCCCTCCTCTTCCTCTATGCTCCTCCCTCCTCTTCCTCTATGCTCCTCCCTCCTCTTCCTCTATGCTCCTCCCTCCTCTTCCTCTATGCTCCTCCCTCCTCTTCCTCTATGCTCCTCCCTCCTCTTCCTCTATGCTCCTCCCTCCTCTTCCTCTATGCTCCTCCCTCCTCTTCCTCTATGCTCCTCCCTCCTCTTCCTCTATGCTCCTCCCTCCTCTTCCTCTATGCTCCTCCCTCCTCTTCCTCTATGCTCCTCCCTCCTCTTCCTCTATGCTCCTCCCTCCTCTTCCTCTATGCTCCTCCCTCCTCTTCCTCTATGCTCCTCCCTCCTCTTCCTCTATGCTCCTCCCTCCTCTTCCTCTATGCTCCTCCCTCCTCTTCCTCTATGCTCCTCCCTCCTCTTCCTCTATGCTCCTCCCTCCTCTTCCTCTATGCTCCTCCCTCCTCTTCCTCTATGCTCCTCCCTCCTCTTCCTCTATGCTCCTCCCTCCTCTTCCTCTATGCTCCTCCCTCCTCTTCCTCTATGCTCCTCCCTCCTCTTCCTCTATGCTCCTCCCTCCTCTTCCTCTATGCTCCTCCCTCCTCTTCCTCTATGCTCCTCCCTCCTCTTCCTCTATGCTCCTCCCTCCTCTTCCTCTATGCTCCTCCCTCCTCTTCCTCTATGCTCCTCCCTCCTCTTCCTCTATGCTCCTCCCTCCTCTTCCTCTATGCTCCTCCCTCCTCTTCCTCTATGCTCCTCCCTCCTCTTCCTCTATGCTCCTCCCTCCTCTTCCTCTATGCTCCTCCCTCCTCTTCCTCTATGCTCCTCCCTCCTCTTCCTCTATGCTCCTCCCTCCTCTTCCTCTATGCTCCTCCCTCCTCTTCCTCTATGCTCCTCCCTCCTCTTCCTCTATGCTCCTCCCTCCTCTTCCTCTATGCTCCTCCCTCCTCTTCCTCTATGCTCCTCCCTCCTCTTCCTCTATGCTCCTCCCTCCTCTTCCTCTATGCTCCTCCCTCCTCTTCCTCTATGCTCCTCCCTCCTCTTCCTCTATGCTCCTCCCTCCTCTTCCTCTATGCTCCTCCCTCCTCTTCCTCTATGCTCCTCCCTCCTCTTCCTCTATGCTCCTCCCTCCTCTTCCTCTATGCTCCTCCCTCCTCTTCCTCTATGCTCCTCCCTCCTCTTCCTCTATGCTCCTCCCTCCTCTTCCTCTATGCTCCTCCCTCCTCTTCCTCTATGCTCCTCCCTCCTCTTCCTCTATGCTCCTCCCTCCTCTTCCTCTATGCTCCTCCCTCCTCTTCCTCTATGCTCCTCCCTCCTCTTCCTCTATGCTCCTCCCTCCTCTTCCTCTATGCTCCTCCCTCCTCTTCCTCTATGCTCCTCCCTCCTCTTCCTCTATGCTCCTCCCTCCTCTTCCTCTATGCTCCTCCCTCCTCTTCCTCTATGCTCCTCCCTCCTCTTCCTCTATGCTCCTCCCTCCTCTTCCTCTATGCTCCTCCCTCCTCTTCCTCTATGCTCCTCCCTCCTCTTCCTCTATGCTCCTCCCTCCTCTTCCTCTATGCTCCTCCCTCCTCTTCCTCTATGCTCCTCCCTCCTCTTCCTCTATGCTC
>BOPN01005310.1:20000-22500 GCA_017312705.2 Penaeus japonicus
AAATAGATAGATAGATAAATAGATAGGAAAATAGATAGATGGAAAAACAGATAGATAGATAGATAGGAAATAGATGAATGAATAGAAAAATAAATAGATAAATGAATCACTAGACGTATGGGGAGGAACGAAGCGGAAACGCAAGATTACTGAAACTATTTGTCTTACGTTTTAGGTAGAGAGAGAGAGAGAGAGAGAGAGAGAGAGAGAGAGAGAGAGAGAGAGAGAGAGAGAGAGAGAGAGAGAGAGAGAGAGAGAGAGAGAGAGAGAGAGAGAGAGAGAGAGAGAGAGAGAGAGAGAGAGAGAGAGAGAGAGAGAGAGAGAGAGAGAGAGAGAGAGAGAGAGAGAGAGAGAGAGAGAGAGAGAGAGAAAGAGAGAGAGAGAGAGAGAGAGAGAGAGAGAGAGAGAGAGAGAGAGAGAGAGAGAGAGAAACAGAGAGAGACACAGAGAGAGACAGAGAGACAGGCAGAGAGAGACAGAGAGAAAGAGAGAAAGAAAGAGAGAGAAAGAGAGAAAGAAAGAGAGAGAGAGAGAAAGAGAAAAAAAGAGAGAGAGAGAGAAAGAAAGAAAGAAAGAAAGAAAGAGAGAGAGAGAAAGAGAGAGAAGAAAGAAAGAAAGAGAGAGACAGAAAGAGACACAGAAAGAGACCGACCAAAACCAAAACAACAAAGACAGTTCAAACACTCACCTCAAGCAGCGTCGGTATAGTGGTATGGTGATACTCCTGCAACATGCCGTTGGTCGCATGCAACTGCTGTACGTAGGCATTATGGGCATCGAAATAGGAGGCCAGAGAGGCGTTGCTTTGGGTTCGGCAGTGGAGTTGGTATGCCTCGTTATATTCTCTTCGACACTGTAGGGCGAGAGAACACATCGATAAGTGGCTCGTGTAAATATATCGTGTAAATAAATGTAAGTTCTAATATTGAATGTAAGTAACATAATAATAAGAATATATCGTGTATATTGTGTAAATATGTCGTGTAAATATAAGTTCTAATATTGAATATAAGCAACATAATAATAGCAATATTAGTACGTGTGTATACCGTGTAAATATATCGTGTAAATAAATATAAGTTCTAATATTGAATGTAAGTAACATAATAATAATATATCGTGTAAATATATCGTGTAAATATTGTTCGAATATTGAATGTAAGTAACATAATAGCAGTGATATTAGTACGTGTGTATATCGTGTAAATATATTGTGTCAATGTAAGTTCTGATATTGAATATAAGTAACATGATAGTAGTAATATTAGTACGTGTGTATATCGTGTAAATGTAAGTTCTAATACTGAATATAAATAACATGATAATAATAATATCAGTATATATATGTGTATATCGTGTAAATATATCGTGTAAATGTAAGTTCTAATATTGAATATAAGTAACATGATAGTAGTGATATTAGTACGTTTGTATATCGTGTAAATATATTGTGTCAATATAAGTTCTAATACTGAATATAAGTAACATAATAATAATATATCGGGTATATCGTGAAATATATCGTGTAAATGTAAGTTCTAATATTGAATATAAGTAACATGATAGTAGTAATATTAGTACGTGTAAATATATCGTGTAAATGTAAGTTCTAATATTTAATGTAAGTAAGATAATAATAGTAATATCAGTGCGTGTGTATATCGTGCAAATATATCGTGTAAAGATAAGTTCTAATACTGAATATAAGTAACATAATAATAGTAATATAAGTACGTGTGTATATCGTGTAAACATATCGTGTAAATATAAGTAAATATAAGAATATAAGTAACATAATAATCATTAGGGAATGACTTCAAAATACGTAACCATAACCAATAATTACTTCAAATATAAATGATGAAATAGCTAACGGCATTAACACCACCAAGTGTAATTACTGTAATGGAGATGATAACAGAAAAGACATATAACCTATGCTGATCAAGATAATGGTAATAATTAGGACAGTAATGCTGATTTTGATTATGATTCTGACAGTAATGTAAATGGCATTGGTAGTCTTGGGAATGAAAAAGGTAATTAAGATAATGATAATACCTGAGCTGATAATGAAAGGTGTATCAGTGGTAATAATAGTGATGATAATAATGATAATGACAGTGTTAGTGATAATGGTGATGATAATAATCATGATAATAAAAGTGATTATAATAATAGTATAATGATTATGATGATATTGATAACCTTAATAATAATAATGATAATGATAATAATGATAATAAGAACGATGATAATGATGATGATAAAAGAATCAATGATATTGATAACAATGGACATATTAAAGAAAGTAATGATAATGATAATAATTATGATAATGATAATGATAGTGACTATAATTATGATAATGATAATAGTAATAATGATAATAATAATAATGGATGATAATGTTAATGATGATGGTGATAACAGCAACAAGAGTAATTATAATAGCAATAATGATAATAGTAATAATGATAATAATGATGATGAATATGAT
>BOPN01005310.1:58957-61457 GCA_017312705.2 Penaeus japonicus
TATGTTGCAAAATTTAAAGGGTTTCGTTTTGTTGCTACTTATCTGATTTTCTCTCTCTCTCTCTCTCTCTCTCTCTCTCTCTCTCTCTCTCTCTCTCTCTCTCTCTTTCTCTCTCTCTCTCTCTCTATCTGTCTATCTATTTATCTATCTATCTATCTTCATTGCATATCTTATAAGAATATAATTATCAGTTATTTCTGTCTTATATCGAATATTTTTTTTATTTTTTGAATGAAAAGTATGTGCTGTGCACATATTTTTTGTTTATTCAAAAATATACACAATGAATACTTTCTGATGATACAATTAAAGGCAATGCAATATTAGATAAACCATCCTTTTCTTGTTCCTGCCTCTTTCCTTGGAGTAAAGTGTGCGTGTGGAAAGTTGGGAAGTATTAAGGAAGTGAACTAGTTAGGTGAAATAAGGAGAGGTGATTTGAGTAATTAAAGCATAAGAGGCGCAACCCCCTTTCCTACTTTCGCTTTCTCCTTTTGATTTCATCTAAGTTCTCCTCAGTCAAGTTGTTACAAAGCTATTAGACCCATCTCCCTGAAACAATTAACATAAACATTTAACAGCATTCTCAGATCAAATAAACAAATAAAACAAACAAAACAAACAAAACCAAAACAACCCGACGACATGTTTATAAACCAGCATACATCCAGACAAGGTACAGTTCAGCCAAAAGCAACGAAACAAACAACCAACCACATCCCTAGCTAATCAGGGCTGTTAGCTGGCTTATCTGTAGACCACCTCTAACTATGGAATCCACTTTGAGCGGCTGGGTAGTCGATGAGGTGGAAACAGGAAAGTTCCTGATTCAGAGGGGCTCAGTTGAGTCAGTTCCGCCGCTGCCTGGAGAGAGAATACTGTGCTGCGAAATGTCTCCGAGGAAGGTATCGTTGTTGCTGTTGTTGTTGTTATTGGTGTCGTGCGTTGTATCTTTTGTTCTTTGTTGTTGGCGTTATTATTGTTATGTTCTTGTTGATATTGTTCTTAGTTTTGTTGTTTAGATGTGTTTTTTTTCAATGTTACTTTTATTTTCATCATTATCATTAGTATTACTTTCGTTGTTGGTGCTGCTGCTAACGTCATCACAACATTGTTACTTCAATATTGTTATTACAAACTAATCCTTATTATCATTATCTATATTGTTATTGTTATCATTTGAATATCATCATTATCATCCTTATTATCATAACTAGTTTCATTAGTATTTTCTTTATCATTATAAATTTTATCATCATTTTTCTTATTACCAACAGTATTATTACTATTATTTTCAGTTTATTATCATTATCACCACTATCTATAATGATAATAATAATGACAACAGTAATAATGATAATGTTGATAATATCGCCATGTCCATGATTATGGTTGTCGTTGTTGTTATCTTTAGTTCATGTTATTGTTGATATAACATACAGTAATATATCTATTTCATTCATCCATTTTCCCTAATAAACTGGAAAAAGAGACATAAGTCATAGAAGAGCTTCAAAGGCTGCTCTACTTCCGTTAAATGAAAAGGTATTTCGTGCTAGAATCCGGGTTTGTTTATTTTAAAAGTACTCAAAGAGACGGATGGAACTTACTCTTAATATCTTCACAAAGACTTTCAAGATTGACATTGGCTTGAAGTACTTAACTCTAATGAATTCCCAGGGATCAAGTTCATTGCATGGTTGAGTATATTGAAAAAGGGATAATGATAAGTGACACAAGCTACTGCTAAATGGGTTACTCTTTAATTTCGTCAAAGAAGTTTTTGTTTATTTCATTCATCTTCATCCTTTCTTCTTTTATCGTATATCTTTTGCTGTTCTGTGTCTCACTGATGCAAGCCTTACTGTTTGGACCTTAGTATCTGAATTCCAAATGCTCATGTTCGAAGTTTATTTATTTTTTCCTTCATGCACATTGCACTGTATATTGGGTGTCTTTGACTAGCAATTTTTGTTTTCGTCATCAATTTTTTCAAACATTTTACCTGTTAATCGTTATTGTAAAAATATAACTGTTAATTGAAAATTCTGTTTTACTTTCACTGTTTTGTGTGCCTGTCTAAGTAATTACCTGTCGTTAACTCGCTCAATGTTAATAATTATCTGAATATGTAGGTAAGAAGTCAGACTATCCATCAATTTGTTAAGCGATCAGTTTTGATGATAAGAGGAGAATGGTTTCATTCAAGACACATGATCTAATACGGAACAGCTTGTACGATCTTAGCTCATCAACTAAGGAGTAAGTGAAACATGGCGGTATTTCCCGTAGAGTTTTGTGCGATTATGTTTGCTATGATGTTTATACATATCATCTGTCGAAGATATCATCCATCTATCTCATTGAATTAAATGACAAGGGCATATGTTTCGAAAAAAATAGGAAGAAAACATAAAAATAACGTAGATAGTATTAGTTATGTCGAAAAGACATGTAAAATCCAAGGTAAAACAAGAAAGAAGCAGATACTTTATTTATG
>BOPN01005310.1:68957-71457 GCA_017312705.2 Penaeus japonicus
ATAACAATAACAATATGGATAATATCAATGACAATCATAGTATTGATAACAATAATAATTATGATAATCTACACTACAGAAAATACTCCATTCCCTCTTGTTATGACAGAAATAGTGCTTCTACAGTACCTAATTAAGTCCAACATACAAAACTAGGGTGCCACACCTCTCATCTCACACAGAGAGCCACACCTCTCATCTCACATAGAGAGCCACACCTCTCATCTTACATAGAGAGCCACACCTCTCATCCCACACAGAGAGCCACACCTCTCATCTCACACAGAGAGCCACACCTCTCATCTCACATAGAGAGCCACACCTCTCATCTCACACAGAGAGCCACACCTCTCATCTCACATAGAGAGCCACACCTCTCATCTCACATAGAGTGCCACACCTCTCATCTCACATAGAGTGCCACACCTCTCATCTCACATAGAGAGCCACACCTCTCATCCCACATAGAGTGCCACACCTCTCATCTCACATAGAGAGCCACACCTCTCATCCCACATAGAGAGCCACACCTCTCATCCCACATAGAGTGCCACACCTCTCATCTCACATAGAGAGCCACACTACACCCCTCGACTCCCTGTATCTTCGACCTCACTCAAAAGGAACCGGACTGTGTGCTATCTCCTGAATCTCCCTAAGAAAAGTTCCTCCCAGGTACACAAACCACAAATTCAGTTAACAAATCACGTCACCCAACAAGCCAACAAGCTCAGCACAAAATAACCTCATTAATGAATGACATTTCGCTTATTGCTCAAACATCGTCAATGGGAAACTTTTAAGGAGTTTTTGGCTATATCAGCTTCTTCCTTCGAGCTGTATGGATGGAATGGCTGACGTTGTCCTCGCTGGAACTTCTTAAAAGGGAGAGGTTGCTTGTACTCCTAGAACAGCGAAGGAGAACACTTGTACACTTGTTCCTTTGTTGAACACTGTACTATCTCGAGGGAACTGTGTACATAAAGATACCCAGTTATGGTAAATAGGTCCGTAAATGTGGGTGTAACTTTACCAAATTGTACCATTTGGATGTTTTAATGCTTTTTCTCTTTCTGATTATGATTTTAAAAAAAGAAAGAAAAAAAAATGTATAAGGACATGATGGCAATGAATTTAGAATAATCATAAACAATATCTTGAAACACACCAGTGAAGATAATAATAATAATAATAATAATAACACCGGTAATAATGACGAGAACGATAAAAATGACGATAAAGGTGTTAACGAAGTAAAGCCAAGAATCAGACTATGGAAAAAAAAGAAAAAAAAAACGAACTCTGACGAATGCGCTGTTCCCTCGAGGGTTCCTCCTCTCACAGCGCGGGACGGAGAGTACACAGTTCCCTCGAAAAGGAAAGACTTTAAAGAGAATGCAGCGCTCGGGAAACGGAAGAGCTTGTATGATTCATGAGGTACTTAGCATTGCGTCTAGTCCCTCTCTTCCTTAGGGATTCTCACCTCCCTCCCTCCCTCCCTCTCTCCCTCCCTCCCTCCCTCCCTCCCTCCTCCTTTTCCCATGCCTTCCCTCCCTCCCTCCCTCCCTCCCTCCCTCCCTCCTTCCTTCCCTCCCTCCCTCCCTCCCTCCCTCCTTCCTTCCCTCCCTCCCTCCCTCCCTCCCTCCCTCCCTCCTTCCTTCCCTCCCTCCCTCCCTCCCTCCCTCCCTCCCTCCTTCCTTCCCTCCTTCCCTCCTTCCTTCCCCCATCCCCGCCTTTAGTGGATTTCCCCTTCCCCTATCCATCCCCGTAACCCCTCCCACCCCCCCTCCACCATCCCCTATGACTCCTTCTCCCAGAATCTCGACCCCCCTGGATCCTCTCACCCTCATCCTTCCCACTGGAGGAGTATCATCCTTCCATCCCTATGACCCCTCCCTCCCCCCCTCCCCTGTAGGAATCGCGCTCTTCACCATCCCTGTAGGAATCTTTAGGAATCTCGCCTTTCCCCGCTTCTTCCATCCCTGTAGGAATCTTTAGGAATCTCGCCCTTTCCAAATTTCTCAAATAGGAATCTCTGTTTCCTCTCCACCCTTATGCCCTCCCTTCCTCTTATAAGAATCTTGCTTCTCTCCATCCCCTGCCCCCCCCCCCTGTAAGAATCTCTACTCCCCCCTCCCCCTCCCCCTCTCCCCCCCACCGTCCACACGACCCTCCTGACCCCCCCTTGACCTCGAAGTGCACAAACGACCTTGGTGCATTATTTTTTTCCGGCCTCTTGTCACGGGAACGAGTGCCTTCACGGCCCGGACGCCCCTTGCAACGCCGTGCCAAGTGCCATTGCACGCGGCTATGCACGGGCTCCGGGCACATCGGGGCCCACTTTTACAAGGTCTGGGAGCGATTCTAGAGGCAATCGCAGTCCGGAGTGACGCGGGTATTGCCTGACAATTGCAACAGAGCTCGCCCGCCCACTCGCCCGCCCACTTTCGCTCGCTTGCAGAGTAGTTTCAATCTGGAACACCTTGCAGTTCCCGGCAGC
>BOPN01005310.1:98957-101047 GCA_017312705.2 Penaeus japonicus
AGGAGGAGGAGGAGAAGAAGGAGAAGGAGAACAAGGAGGAGGCGGGGGAGGAAAAAAAGAAGAAGAGGGAGGAGGAGGAGGAGGAGAAGGGGAAGAAGAAGGAGGAGGCAGGTGAGTAGGAGAAGAAGAATGGGGAGGAAGAGGAGGAGAGGGAAAATAAGAGGAGGTCGTGGAGGAAAGAGAGAGAGAAGATAGATGTAGAAGGAGGAATTGAATAAGAAAGAAGAAAAGAAAAACGCAGTGTCAGGAGAACGAGAGGAATAAGAAGGAGGAAAGAAGAAAAGTGAATGACAAACCAAAAGCATCAGGACAAAACAAGAAAAATCGTAGACTCAGTAGAAAAAAACAAAAAAAAAAGATAACGAAGAAAGAGAAAGAGAAACAAAAAACTCCAAAGAGTCAAAGTTAAAAAAAAAAAAAAAGATAAAGGACAAGACCGAGCAAAAAAACAAAAAAACAAAGACGACGAACCTGAGAAACGAACCGAAAAACGAACCGAGTCAAAGAAAAAAAAATAAAAAAAATAAAGATAAAGACAATACCGAATAAAAAAATAATAAAGACGACGAACCTGAGAAACGAACCGAGAAACGAACCGAGAAACGAACCGAGAAACGAACGAGAAACGAACGAGACTCTCGAACGCTCCTCGTCGGCCACAAGGAAAAGCCTCGTGTCGGCGCGTGTCGTCCCCTACAAGAGCGAGATGTTGATGACGCTAATATCGTCGCTTCTGTTCCGCGGGAGCGACGAGGACACGACAGCCTTCATCAGCAAGTTGCGCTTGGCTCGGATCTCCTCGGCTGATTTTTACGATCGCTTTTCTCTCTTTCCAGGAGGAGGGGCTCCGGGTGGAAGGAGCGTGCACTACCTTTTTTTTTTTTTTTTTTTTTTGAAAAGAGGGGAGTGAGAGGGGGAGAGGGAGAGAAGGAGAGAGAGAGGGGGAGATGGAGAGAGTGAGTGGGGAGGGGGAGGGGGAGAGGGAAGGGGAGAGAGAGAGAGAGAGAGAGAGAGAGAGAGAGAGAGAGAGAGAGAGAGAGAGAGAGAGAGAGAGAGAGAGAGAGAGAGAGAGAGATGGGGGTTACGAGGAGAGAGAGACAGACAGACAGAGAGAAAGAGGGGGGGAGAGGAGAGAGAGAGAGAGAGAGAGAGAGAGAGAGAGAGAGAGAGAGAGAGAGAGAGAGAGAGAGAGAGAGAGAGAGAGAGAGAGAGAGAGAGAGACAGACAGACAGGGAGAAAGGAAAGAAGAAGGAGTAAAGAGAAATTGGGGAAGAGATAAAGATGAGGAAGAGAGGGAGGGAGGGGGAGGAGGAGACAGACACATAGGCAAACAGAAAGACAGACAGAGAGAGAAAAAAAGAGTATAACTTCGCTTCTAGCTGAACATGCAATGGCAAGCATGCCTCCCTTCTTTTTCAAATGAAAAACTTTTCCTAAAATATATTTCTTTGTGTGAGTCACGCTGCACCGGGATATCTTATCAGCTGAGTTGGGTATCCGTTTCTCTTCTCACAGGATTTCTTTCATTCTTCCGCCTCTCGCTATGCTCTCGCTCTCTCTCTCTCTCGCTCGCTCACTCGTTCTCTCTCTCTCTCTCTCGCTCGCTCGCTCGCTCTCTCTCTCTCTCTCGCTCGCTCGGTCGCTCTCTCTCTCTCTCTCTCTTCCGCCTCTCGCTCGGTCTCTCTCTCTCTCTCTGCTCTCTCTCTCTCTCGCTCTCTTTCTTCTCTCTCTCTCTCTCTCTCTCTTCCGCCTCTCGCTCTGCTCTCTCTCTCTCTCTCTCTCTCTCTCTCTCTCTCTCTCTCTCTCTTTCTTTCTTTCCTCCTTTCTTTGTCCCTCTCACTGTGTCTCTCTCTCTTTTCTCGGTCCCGTTTTCTCGCTTTATCTTTGTCTTTCTTTCTTTTCCTCTGTCTCTCGTTCTCTCTCTATATATATGTCTCTCTCTCTCATTCTCTCTCTCTCTCTTCTTTCTCTCTCTTCTGTCTCTCTCTTCTGTCTGCCTCTCTCTCTCATTCTCTCTCTCTCTCTCTCTCTCTCTCTCTCTTCTGTCTCTCTCTTCTGTCTCTCTCTTCTGTCTGTCTGTCTCTCTCTCT
>BOPN01005311.1:37500-40000 GCA_017312705.2 Penaeus japonicus
GAGAAACAGAGAGAAAGAAAATCAGAAGGAGAGAGAGAATCAGAGAGAAAGAAAATCAGAAGGAGAGAGAGAATCAGAGAGAAAGAAAATCAGATGTAGAGAGAATCAGAGAGAAAGAAAATCAGAAGGAGAGAGAGAATCAAAGAGAAAGAAAATCAGATGGAGAGAGAGAATCAGAGAGAAAGAAAATCAGAGAGAAAGAAAATCAGAAGGAGAGAGAGAATCAGAGAGAAAGAAAATCAGAAGGAGAGAGAGAATCAAAGAGAAAGAAAATCAGATGGAGAGAGAGAATCAGAGAGAAAGAAAATCAGAGAGAAAGAAAATCAGAAGGAGAGAGTGAATCTCAGGAGAGAAAGAAAAATCAGAAGGAGAGAGAGAATCAGAGAAAAAGAAAATTGCAAAGAGAGAGAGAACTTCAGAGAGAAAGAAAATCAGGAAGGAGGAGAGAGAATCAAAGAGAAAGAAAATCAGATGGAGAGAGAGAATCAGAGAGAAAGAAAATCAGAGAGAAAGAAAATCAGAAGGAGAGAGAGAATCAAAGAGAAAGAAAATCAGATGGAGAGAGAGAATCAGAGAGAAAGAAAATCAGAGAGAAAGAAAATCAGAAGGAGAGAGAGAATCAGAGAGAAAGAAAATCAGAAGGAGAGAGAGAATCAGAGACAAAGAAAATCAGAGAGAAAGAAAATCAGAAGGAGAGAGAGAATCAGAGAGAAAGAAAATCAGAAGGAGAGAGAGAATCAGAGAGAAAGAAAATCAGAAGGAGAGAGAGAATCAGAGACAAAGAAAATCAGAGAGAAAGAAAATCAGAAGGAGAGAGAGAATCAGAGACAAAGAAAATCAGAAGGAGAGAGAGAATCAAAGAGAAAGAAAATCAGATGGAGAGAGAATCAGAGAAAAAGAAAATCAGAAGGAGAGAGAGAATCAGAGAGAAAGAAAAATCAGAAGGAGAGAGAGAATCAGAGAAAAAGAAAATCAGAAGGAGAGAGAGAATCAGAGAGAAAGAAAATCAGAAGGAGAGAGAATCAGAGAAAGAGAATCAGAAGGAGAGAGAGAACTTAGAGAAAGAAAAAAATCAGAAGGAGAGAGAATCGAGAGAAAGAAAATCAGAAGGAGAGAGAGAATCAGAGAGAAAGAAAATCAGAAGGAGAGAGAGAATCAGAGAGAAAGAAAATCAGAAGGAGAGAGAATCAGAGAAAAAGAAAATCAGAAGGAGAGAGAGAATCAGAGAGAAAGAAAATCAGAAGGAGAGAGAGAATCAGAGAGAAAGAAAATCAGAAGGAGAGAGAGAATCAGAGAGAAAGAAAATCAGAAGGAGAGAGAGAATCAGAGAGAAAGAAAAATCAGAAGGAGAGAGAGAATCAGAGAAAAAGAAAATCAGATGTAGAGAGAATCAGAGAGAAAGAAAATCAGATGTAGAGAGAATCAGAGAGAAAGAAAATCAGAAGGAGAGAGAATCAGAGAGAAAGAAAATCAGAAGGAGAGAGAGAATCAGAGAAAAAGAAAATCAGAAGGAGAGAGAATCAAAGAGAAAGAAAATCAGATGTAGAGAGAATCAGAGAGAAAGAAAATCAGAAGGAGAGAGAATCAGAGAGAAAGAAAATCAGAAGGAGAGAGAGAATCAGAGAGAAAGAAAATCAGAAGGAGAGAGAATCAAAGAGAAAGAAAATCAGATGTAGAGAGAATCAGAGAAAAAGAAAATCAGAAGGAGAGAGAGAATCAGAGAAAAAGAAAATCAGAAGGAGAGAGAATCAAAGAGAAAGAAAATCAGATGTAGAGAGAATCAGAGAAAAAGAAAATCAGAAGGAGAGAGAGAATCAGAGAGAAAGAAAATCAGAAGGAGAGAGAGAATCAGAGAGAAAGAAAATCAGAAGGAGAGAGAGAATCAGAGAGAAAGAAAATCAGAAGGAGAGAGAGAATCAGAGAGAAAGAAAAATCAGAAAGAGAGAGAATCAGAGAGAAAGAAAATCAGAAGGAGAGAGAGAATCAGAGAGAAAGAAAAATCAGAAGGAGAGAGAGAATCAGAGAAAAAGAAAATCAGATGTAGAGAGAATCAGAGAAAAAGAAAATCAGAAGGAGAGAGAGAATCAGAGAGAAAGAAAATCAGAAGGAGAGAGAGAATCAGAGAGAAAGAAAATCAGAAGGAGAGAGTGAATCAGAGAGAAAGAAAATCAGAAGGAGAGAGAATCAGAGAGAAAGAAAATCAGATGTAGAGAGAATCAGAGAGAAAGAAAATCAGAAGGAGAGAGAATCAGAGAGAAAGAAAATCAGAAGGAGAGAGAATCAGAGAGAAAGAAAATCAGAAGGAGAGAGAATCAGAGAGAAAGAAAATCAGAGAGAAAGAAAATCAGGAAAGAGAGAATCAAAGAGAAAGAAAATCAGATGTAGAGAGAATCAGAGAGAAAGAAAATCAGAAGGAGAGAGAGAATCAAAGAGAAAGAAAATCAGAAGGAGAGAGAGAATCAGAGAGAAAGAAAATCAGAAGGAGAGAGAGAATCAGAGA
>BOPN01005311.1:67500-70000 GCA_017312705.2 Penaeus japonicus
GCGGCAAACTTGTTCCATTTTGACGGGATTTTGATAGGAAGAGTGCCGTAAATATGACCTGCTTCTGAAAGGAATATGTATAAACGCACTTGCATACGTACATACATATAGACAGACATATCATATTCATATGTATATGCATATATACATATATATATATATATATATATATATATATATATATATATATATATATATATATATATATATATATATATATGTATACATATATATATATATATATACATATATATATATATATATATATATATATATATATATATATATATATATGTATATATATGTATATATATGTATATACATATGTATATATATATGTATATATATATGTATATATATGTATATATATATATATGTATATATATGTATGTATGTATATGTATATATATATATATATATATATATATATATATATATATATATATATATATATATATACATATACATATATGTGTGTGTGTGTGTGTGTGTGTGTATATACATATGTATATTTGTATATGTATATATATATATATATATATATATATATATATATATATATATATATATATATATATATATATATATATATATAACTTAAAGTTCTAAGTTCTTAGTTCTGCCTTAATACAGCATCTCCGAAGCGGTTAGTAAGTATTTCGGAAATACCATCAAGATCGTCAATACATCTGGCACAAAAATACCATGCAGCGGGTGTGAGAAAGCGTACTATGGTGAAATAGGATGTGGTTTCAGCACCAGAATCAGCGAACATCAAGCAGACACCCGACACCACAGAACTTCCAACGCCACGGTGGGACGCGTAGACGAAGCGGGACACCTAGCGGACCGGAAGCGACCCAAAGTGATCCATAAAGGATTAAATCAATTAAAAAGGAAAATGATAGAAGCCGCATACATCGCGACGGGGGGGGGGGGGGGGGAGAAAATGAACACCGCGTCAGGCCGTTTTAAATAACCAAGGTTGCGGCAGCGTCTATTATGCGGATAACGAGCGACAGGTCGTGGGAATCAGCTGAATCCACAACTCTTTGCTAATATATATGTTCTTACAAGCTTGTTGTAATATGCAGCTCTGATGACGGATAATCCGAAATGTATGAATTACTTATATTTACTTGTCTATCAAATTAATAAACATATGGATAAAAGAAAAGAATTCTCTCACTCTCTTTCTGTCTCTCCATTCTTCCTTTATCTATCTATCTCTTAATCTCTTATTTTCCCTTCTTCCTCTCTTTCTCTCGCTCTCTATCTATCTATCTATCTCTCCCTCTTTCTCATTCTCTCTCTCTCTCTCTAAACAGTGTAACATTATTCCACGGCTAAGGAAAGTAATTCGCTTAACGTGACCATTACTTGAACACGGGTCGGAAGCTCTTGACTTACACGACACACGCCTACGTCTGTACACTTTGTAATAGATATATTGCTGTACACCGACTGTAGCATACACACATAGAGTGCACAACTGTTCATTTATCATAATTATTATGATTATTATTATGATAATTCATCGATTATGATTATCATTATGATAATTTATCGATTATGATTATTATTATGGTAATAATAATTTATTGATTAGCTGTAATCATTATAAGTATTATTTGATAATTGTGATATAGCAAATGATAATAAAACAAATACAAATGATAGTGATAATGATAACAATAATGAGGATAATGATAATGATAATGATGGAAATGTCAATGATAGTGATAACAATAGTAATCATAATAATGATAGTGAAAATGATAGTAATAATGATGATAATAAAGATAATGATAGTAATATAATAGTGATAATAATGATAATGATAAGGATGATGGTTATGAGGATGGCAATGACGATAATAAAACAATGATAATGATAATGATGATAATGATACCAAAAATAATAAGGAGAAGGATAATGACAATATTTCTAATAAGAATAAGTACAGAAGTAGTAAAAGCGATGGAGATGATAATAACTATGATGAAAATTGATATGTACATAAAAAAGTGAATTACAACTACATCAATAGAAAAAGAAGAAAAAAAACAAGTACAAGGAGAACGGTAAAAAGCTAAGAGAAAATTACAGACGAGAATAAAATTTACTCCTAAAATATGATAATAGAATCACACAAAATAGAAGAAAAAAAAATGATGCATATAAAAACGAAAGGACAAGACTTATAAAGCTAAAAAGAGCAGTACTGATTAAAGAAAAAAGTACCAAAGCAAAGACAATAACACACAAAAAAAAACAAAAAAAAACAGAAGACTCAACAAGAGCATACAGACTCCTCACCAATGCACGGAGGTGATAAAGGTGATAATAACGCTAATACAATAAATCTGAGGGAGAGAAAGGGAGGGAGTGGGGACGGGGGGCGTGTAGGTGGAGGAGCAGTACGGGGAATCCCCGAGGGGCGAGCGGACCTCCGGACGAGACGGCTGAAGAGACGAGCGAAGGCCAGTCCTCCTCCTGC
>BOPN01005311.1:72500-77500 GCA_017312705.2 Penaeus japonicus
CTTACCCTGGCCTTTGCCTTCAATTTGATCGTATTCCGTGATATTTTCTGTTTTGTGTTTGATGTCCCTCTCTCTTTGTTGGTTGATTGTGCGCGCGCGCGTGTGAGTGTGTGTGTGTGTGTGTGTGTGTGTGTGTGTGTGTGTGTGCGTGTATGTGTTTGTGTGTTGTGTTCGGTCAATGATATGTATTCTAATGTGTTCTTGTATGTGTGCAGGCGTACATATATATGTACATGGACAGACACACACACACACACACACGCACGCACGCACGCAAAAGAGTTGATCCACCCGCGACCCAGGTGACAGAGCAAAAGCCAGCCATTATCCACAAAGACGAACCTTACCAGCACCGTCCCTCACACACACAAGTCAATAGCCCTGTAATGAGCCATGTCAGCGGGCCAGGATGGACCTAAAGAGCTAACACGAGGACTATTATGTCCAGCCGTACGAAGGGATAGGACAGGATAATGCTGTAATGGAGATGCCGTGGAGATGATGGGAGATAGCGTAGAGAAGAGAGTGGCGTAGAGATGTGATTGGTGATGTGTGCAGGAGGATGAAGAAGGGATGAATGGATGAGATAAGATGTAGGGAAAAAGAGAGAATAGAGAATGCCTGAGAGACAAAGAGAGATAGTGAAGAGATGAATGAGCAGGATTAAGATGAGACCGCCTGATGTGCGGAGGAGGGAGAGGGGATAAGACGAGAAACGTGCAATGAAGAAGAATGCTCCAGCGATAAAGGGAGGGAGAGGCAGGGTGGGTTGAAATATGAATGAAGACGTATACATATGTATGGATGTCCAATGAAGGAAATTCGGAATGAAGACGAACGCATGGTAGTAACAAGATTTAAAAGCGAGAGATGATAGGCCTAAGGGAAGGACTAGTATAAAAAAAAAATATATATATATATATATATATATATATATATATATATATATATATATATATATATATATATATATATATATATATAGTAATATTTGAGTGGAAAAGGGAGGAAGTGTCGAAAAGAAAATATGAAATAATGAAGAGTGTGTAATGTGATTGGGATGTGATTGGATTTAATATTTTTCACTAATTTGTTTTTCGATTTTCATAAAGTCGTAAATTCCAACTAATTTGGTCCCAATAATTGATTATTCGGAACCAATAGATGAGAAAAGAAAGAAAGTTATATAAGCTAAGATGCGATCGTACCTTTTACGAGAGGACCAAAGGCTAAAGGTCTTTTGTCAAGGTCACAAGGTCACCGGAAAAGAGAAGCAAATAGTGGGTTAGATGGGGAAGATAGGTCAACTCTCTGGAGTTATCGTAGTAGTTTGACTTTAACAAAAAGCTGTAATGTTGAATACTATCCGCGCTTTTTTGTTACCCATATATATATATATATATATATATATATATATATGTATATATATATATATATATATATATATATATATATATATAGATATATATATATACATACATACATACATGCATATATATATACATATTAATATAAACAACAGCATAAATAGACGAAGTGGAAGAGAAGAAATTCCTAGAAGCAGAACAATGCTCTCCTTCCCCTTCAGAGATTTGCCAACCGAAGGGGCAGGAATGGCCAGTCTGAAAATTAACTTCTCTTTGTGAGGAGCAATTCCTGATGTTCAAAGAGCTACGATTCATTTATTATCATTATTATTCAATGTTTCCTGAGGCTACAGTTTACTCTGTCCTCCCCCCTTCATTCTTTCTCATTTATTTATTGCATTCGTTATCGATTCGGTAGACTATATTTAATGCATATCGGTCGGGCAGTGTCAAAATAGATATTAAATAGTTTATATGTATATTTCCTGGCGAGCTGTATTATTGAAAAGAATCTAATGTGAAAATGATCATCAATTTCTAACTGATTTTAAAAGGATTATCCATGTGACGAAAAATCTAACATAATCTCTGTTTAACCGGATAAATACTAATATTTTTACCGTAAATCCCCCCACCTATAAATTATCAAATATTACTATAGAGATTTAGCACGTAAACGTTTTTATCAGATACTTACATATGTTACGGTATCAAACTGTAAAATCATACCATTCCCATTTTTTCGTTTTTTTTTTTTTTTTTTTGGGGGGGGGGTCGAATGGACTAGGACAATACAGTCGATGATAATACGATATTAGAATGATGATGATGATAATAATATCACTATCATTACCGTTTCTGTCGTTATTGTTTTTACTATAATAGCTACTATTGCTATTCTACTGCTACTACAAATACTACAACGATTACTACTACTGCAACTGCTACTACTACAGAACCACCACTTCTGCCATTAATATTACCATTACTATCATCATTTCTACTAGCAATACTAATGCTAGTTATAACAATAACACAACTACTGCCACCGTTTTTTCTACCATTGCTTCGTCTACTCCTACCATTAATGTTACTGCTACTACTAATGTCATTACTATTGTTACAACCACTATTAGTACTGCCATTGCTACTGCTGATGATGCTACTATTACCGCTAATGTTACTACTACAGTTACTGCTATTTTTACTGCTATTTTTACTATTTTTTTCTTTCTTTTCACAAATGAAATGAATGACCGATAATCCTCCCCTAACACTATATCTACTCTACCATGTATTATGTGTCCTATAATATGCATATCATATTATACTCCGTCTTCTCGTGCGACTCTCAGCGACCGCTAGTTCATGGTCCACTCCACAGGGGGGGGGGAGTCTTGAGGCTTAATGATCGAGTTTCTCTTAGGCAACAGAAGAGTAAATCGGGGAAGCGAGAACGATCAGCGACACCTCAAGCAGTTAAAGAACTTTTTGGTTGTTGTTTCCCTCTCTGACACGACTTCTGTATAAAGATTTGGTCTGAGGGTCTGTTCCCCTTGAAGTTGTAAAATACTTATGGTTTGAAAATTCCGTGACCTATATCCTTGGATTCTTTCTGCTTACGCTCTAGTTTTCTTTTCATCTTGCTCTCGCTTAATAGCTGCAGACAGTTACATGGAGCCACAGGTTCGAAGACTCGGCTGTCGAAGAAGGCTCAGAATCCTCAAGCAATAAGGTCCTTTTCCTCATTTGTTGAGTTGGCTGTACGTAACGTCATGAAAAAAATCATGAAGCATTTTGGCTGTTCCATCCTGCACTTCATCTACACGAGTAAAGGCAAAGCCACCGGTCTTGCGCTTCATTGCGTGACACACACCAAAGAAAGATCTACCTGAGTGCTAGCTTGCTAAACCTCCCAAGTACCAGGGCTATACTAACAGTGAATATCTGTTTGTTCAGACCGAAGCCCTTGATTTTCATTAGCAAGGATGTTACCCGTTGAATGCCCCTTTCCTGTGCAACCTCTACCGTCTGTCGTAAATTGCGAAATATATTAGGTAGGGTCACCTTTAGTTGTTCCTCTTGCCTTACCTGGCGCCTTTTAGATAGTGCTGACTTTATTTATTCCCTGCTGTTCAACTCGAGTCAATTTCACACGCATTTGTTGTTGGATAATGTAAGCAGTCAGAGCTGATGTTGGTGTTAGAGAGTCGTGATATTTTCTCTGAGCTTATTTCATCATATATGGCTTTACAAGTCGGATTCGTGGCTGAAACGCTCTGGCTTTGCAATGTGGTAGGATATTTTCGCGTTTGCAAAGCAGTCTCTCTGAGGACCTTGATGTGAAGCTATGTCCCACCACATTTTTGTACGATCTATTTGCCTTTGCCTGCTAGATCATCGGGGTATGATGTTTGTTCGATGACGGTGATGTCATAACTAATAATCCCTTTGAGAACTGACATTCCCAGAGCATTCATTGCCATGGTTACTGGAGCGCCTCGTGTTGTCCCTTCGGATGATCTTGGCCTCTCTGCTCCCCCAATCGACGATGATAATGAACGGATCTGACAGCACATTAGATGTGTTGTCGATAAATAGGACGAAGGTGAAGCATTTAAAGGCATCGGTTGCACCAACAACATCGCTTCGCATTATTCCTCAACCGGTCGCTGTCTCAGGATGGACAGTGGCTTCTGCAAATTGCCCAGCTTATACCCGATGGTTCCCCGGTATTTCTTGGATAGTAGTAGTAGTAGTAGTAGTAGTAGTGGTAGTAGTAGTAGTGGTACTACTACTACTACTACTATTACTACTGCTGTTACTACTACTACTAATAATATTACTACTGCTGCTACTACTACTACTATTACTAATATTACTACTGCTGCTATTACTACTACTACTAATAATAATATTACTACTGCTACTACTACTATTATTACTACTGCTGCTACAAATACTACTACTATTATTACTACTGCTGCTACTACCACTACTACTATTACTACTGCTACTACTACCACTACTATTACTATTACTACTGCTGCTACTACTACTAATGATAATAATATTGCTACTGCTACTATTACTAATATTACTACTGCTGTTATTAATGCTACTACTACTATTACTACTGCTGCTACTACTACTACTACTATTACTGCTGCTGCTACTACTACTACTACTACTACTATTACTACTGCTACTACTACTACTACTACTATTACTACTACTACTACTATTACTACTGCTACTACTACTACTACTATTACTACTGCTACTACTACTTTTATTACTGCTACTACTATTACTACTGCTGCTACTACCACTGCTACTATTACTACTATTACTACTGCTACTACTACTACTACTATTACTACTGCTACTACTACTACTACTACTACTATAACTGCTACTACTAAAACTACGTCTACTACATCTACTACCATTATTGTTACTACTCTTATTACTACTACTACTGCTGCTGTTGCTACTACTACTACTACTAGTAATACCGATTATAGAATATAAATAAAATCATAGTAATCTAATATTAATATACCAATGTTTTTATTGCTAACGATAAACATAACAGCGACAATACTGAAATAGTGATACTGATGAAAACAT
>BOPN01005311.1:92500-95000 GCA_017312705.2 Penaeus japonicus
CTCACTTGTCTTCATCATTCTCCTTCGTTATCGATTCGCTTTCTGCGGTCTCTTTCCTTCGCTCTCTTTCTGCTTCTTTTTCGCTCTCCTCTCTCTTTTTCTCTCTTTCTCTTTCTCTTTTGCTCCGCTTCGCTATCGCTCTCCCCCTTCCCTCTCCCTTTCTTTCTCTGTCTCTCTCGTTCGTTATCTCACTCCTCTCTGTCTCTCTTTCTCTCTCGCTTATCGTTATCTTTCTCTTCCAATTTATCTCCTTTCACTCCATATAGCTCTTCATCTCTATCTTTCTCATTTACTATCTCACCTTTCTCCATCTCTCTCTTTTCTTTACCTCTCACCTTTCTATATTATTCTTATTTTTCTGTCACTCTCATCTCTTTCTCTCTCTCTCTCTCTCTCTCTCTCTCTCTCTCTCTCTCTCTCTCTCTCTCTCTCTCTCTCTCTCTCTCTCTCTCTCTCTCTCTCACTCTCTCTCTCACTTTTTTTCTTCTTTCCATTACTCTCCTTTTTCTTTCTCTGTCTCTCCCTTATCATTCTTCCTTCTCTATCCTTCGCTCTTGTTATCCCTTCTTCATCGAATATCGGGAAATTATATGCACTGCCCACAAGCACAATGCAATGATGGATTCGATTGAAAATGAAAGCAAAGGAGAGAGAAATAAATATTGACAGTACAAGAGGGAGAAAAGGAAGTTTTGTGGAATTTGATTTTTTAGAGTGCTTGGGTGGGTAAGGGGGTGGAGGGGGGGCGGGGCAGGAATTTGAATATTTTCACACACCGTCTAGTATGTAAAAAGATATCTTTTTAAAAACACGTTTCTACACAGACGTACACACAACTACGCACAGACACACAAATACGTACACAAACACACACACACACACACACACAAAAATACGTACACACACACACACACACAAATATGTACACACACACACACACATACACACACACAAATACGTACACACACATACACACAAACAAATACGTAAACACACACTTACACACACACACCCCTCACACACATACACACACCTCAGACACACACACACACACACACACACAAATACGCACACACACACACATACACACAGTGGCTTCCAGAATGAGTCAAGGTTTACGATCGATTTCAGAAATCATGGATAATTCCCACGAATGTGTAGCGGATAGAGAGGGGGGGGGGGAGGCATGAGAAAGGAAAGAGAGAAAGAGAGGGAGGAGAGAGAGAAGGAATGAGTAAGGAGGGAAGGAAAGCGAAGTAAATAGATAGACAAATAGCCAGATAAATATGCATACATTTCTACCACCCGTTGAGCATAGAGTGGCATTCATTACTGGTGAAAATGATTACTGGTGAAAATGATAACCTGGAGAGAATAATTACTTGATTATACATTCATTTGATAATGTATTTCTGAGCCCGGCAAATTCGTAGTGTTAACTTGTTTCGTATATATACTGCACAGATACTTTGTAAACATATGTACTATACATTCGGAATAAACGCATATGCTACGAAGTGAAGTGACATCGACATGACAATTGCAATGTCGACGATTTTGATTTTCATTCGTGACAACATAATCTATTTGATGACCTGCATCATACTTAGTTAATTATTCTTTCGATTCTCTCAGATCTGTATCCTCGTATGCCTTTATGTCTATTTTCTCCTAATGTCCAAATTCTTCTTCCTTAGTTCCATAAGTTGAGATAGAGTGTTTAAACTGCGCGTGCCTCGGGCTAATAACTGTCAAAGTGCGTTAAGGCTTCAGACTTCAGAGGTTGGCTTAAAACGCGTGATATTGCTTGTTGGTTTTGTCGTGTTATATTGGGGGGGAAATGCACGGTGCTTTGTTAGCGTTTGTGTTCCTAGTATTCCAGTTCTGATTTGGTGTATCGTTGTCCCTTGAATTGGATATATGTGTGTGTGTGTGTGTTGTTCTTTTGTCTTATTATCTTTTTTTCCTTTCATCTATCTATCATCTATCTGTCTGTTTATCTAACTATATCCACTTCGACCTTTTATTAATCTAGTCACTTTATCCCTTTCTTCCTCATCACGTATATATTTCCTGTAACATGTCTTCTCTAGATTATTCAAGTACAAACATCTAGCAGATAAAAGCTAACTTTGTCAAGAGAGCAAAGAATCCTTGAAAAATCGCTAGAAATATCGCTATTGTACGTGCCTGTCGCCAATGTGTGTTTACATCTTTTAGAACTTCTGACATGTGTCACATTCGACTTTCATCCACTACCTAGCGGTATAAACGCTAACTTTAGCGAGATATCGAAAAGATTACGAAATACCAAAGAGAACCTTTCTAGGTTTCTGTCGCCAGTGCGTATGTATACAATTCAAGCCTTTTGTCACAGAAGACTTCCATTCACCATCTAGCGGATGATCACTAAGTTAAAAAATAAATAAATAATGAAGAATATCAGCGAAATAAAAGAAAAACGTTTTTCGCAAAAGCTTGGCGCCAATGTGTATTTATA
>BOPN01005312.1:0-2500 GCA_017312705.2 Penaeus japonicus
AGATAGATAGATAGATAGATAGATAGATAGATAGATAGATAGATAGATAGATAGATAGATAGATAGATAGATAGATAGATAGATAGATAGATAGATAGATAGATAGATAGATAGATAGATAGATAGATAGATAGATAGATAGATAGATAGATAGATAGATAGATAGATAGATAGATAGATAGATAGATAGATAGATAGATAGATAGATAGATAGATAGATAGATAGATAGATAGATAGATAGATAGATAGATAGATAGATAGATAGATAGATAGATAGATAGATAGATAGATAGATAGATAGATAGATAGATAGATAGATAGATAGATAGATAGATAGATAGATAGATAGATAGATAGATAGATAGATAGATAGATAGATAGATAGATAGATAGATAGATAGATAGATAGATAGATAGATAGATAGATAGATAGATAGATAGATAGATAGATAGATAGATAGATAGATAGATAGATAGATAGATAGATAGATAGATAGATAGATAGATAGATAGATAGATAGATAGATAGATAGATAGATAGATAGATAGATAGATAGATAGATAGATAGATAGATAGATAGATAGATAGATAGATAGATAGATAGATAGATAGATAGATAGATAGATAGATAGATAGATAGATAGATAGATAGATAGATAGATAGATAGATAGATAGATAGATAGATAGATAGATAGATAGATAGATAGATAGATAGATAGATAGATAGATAGATAGATAGATAGATAGATAGATAGATAGATAGATAGATAGATAGATAGATAGATAGATAGATAGATAGATAGATAGATAGATAGATAGATAGATAGATAGATAGATAGATAGATAGATAGATAGATAGATAGATAGATAGATAGATAGATAGATAGATAGATAGATAGATAGATAGATAGATAGATAGATAGATAGATAGATAGATAGATAGATAGATAGATAGATAGATAGATAGATAGATAGATAGATAGATAGATAGATAGATAGATAGATAGATAGATAGATAGATAGATAGATAGATAGATAGATAGATAGATAGATAGATAGATAGATAGATAGATAGATAGATAGATAGATAGATAGATAGATAGATAGATAGATAGATAGATAGATAGATAGATAGATAGATAGATAGATAGATAGATAGATAGATAGATAGATAGATAGATAGATAGATAGATAGATAGATAGATAGATAGATAGATAGATAGATAGATAGATAGATAGATAGATAGATAGATAGATAGATAGATAGATAGATAGATAGATAGATAGATAGATAGATAGATAGATAGATAGATAGATAGATAGATAGATAGATAGATAGATAGATAGATAGATAGATAGATAGATAGATAGATAGATAGATAGATAGATAGATAGATAGATAGATAGATAGATAGATAGATAGATAGATAGATAGATAGATAGATAGATAGATAGATAGATAGATAGATAGATAGATAGATAGATAGATAGATAGATAGATAGATAGATAGATAGATAGATAGATAGATAGATAGATAGATAGATAGATAGATAGATAGATAGATAGATAGATAGATAGATAGATAGATAGATAGATAGATAGATAGATAGATAGATAGATAGATAGATAGATAGATAGATAGATAGATAGATAGATAGATAGATAGATAGATAGATAGATAGATAGATAGATAGATAGATAGATAGATAGATAGATAGATAGATAGATAGATAGATAGATAGATAGATAGATAGATAGATAGATAGATAGATAGATAGATAGATAGATAGATAGATAGATAGATAGATAGATAGATAGATAGATAGATAGATAGATAGATAGATAGATAGATAGATAGATAGATAGATAGATAGATAGATAGATAGATAGATAGATAGATAGATAGATAGATAGATAGATAGATAGATAGATAGATAGATAGATAGATAGATAGATAGATAGATAGATAGATAGATAGATAGATAGATAGATAGATAGATAGATAGATAGATAGATAGATAGATAGATAGATAGATAGATAGATAGATAGATAGATAGATAGATAGATAGATAGATAGATAGATAGATAGATAGATAGATAGATAGATAGATAGATAGATAGATAGATAGATAGATAGATAGATAGATAGATAGATAGATAGATAGATAGATAGATAGATAGATAGATAGATAGATAGATAGATAGATAGATAGATAGATAGATAGATAGATAGATAGATAGATAGATAGATAGATAGATAGATAGATAGATAGATAGATAGATAGATAGATAGATAGATAGATAGATAGATAGATAGATAGATAGATAGATAGATAGATAGATAGATAGATAGATAGATAGATAGATAGATAGATAGATAGATAGATAGATAGATAGATAGATAGATAGATAGATAGATAGATAGATAGATAGATAGATAGATAGATAGATAGATAGATAGATAGATAGATAGATAGATAGATAGATAGATAGAT
>BOPN01005312.1:7500-10000 GCA_017312705.2 Penaeus japonicus
GCTCGCATCCTCCACGCCTCATGCTACAGCTTAAGTGTTCGTATAAGGTATTCTTAAAAGAACACGGAGTTTAAAATGAAGCAATGGTAATTTGGTTCCTTTTATGACTGTGGCGGGAGTGGGGAAGATACCAGGCAACCCTGTAATTGTAACGTTGTCATGGGCTTGTTATCTGTGCTTGTATCAACATGTAGTGGTTTATTTTGCGTTATAGAAATATTACATGCACACGCGTGTACACACACACACACACACACACACACACACACACACACACACACACACACACACACACACACAGAAGGAGAGAGAGAGAGGAGAGAAAGAGAGAGAGAGAGAGAGAGAGAGAGAGAGAGAGAGAGAGAGAGAGAGAGAGAGAGAGAGAGAGAGAGAGAGAGAGAGAGAGAGAGAGAGACAACTTCGTCAGCAACACGCTCTCTTAAGTCCTGTCAGCTTTACCAATGTTTCCGGCCGAGTCGAAGAGTATCCGTTGCTCTAAAGTTTGACACTTCCGGCGTCTTCGCGTAACTTTAACTCTTTGAGCGCTTCGCGAATTAAGTTAGGGTTTATTTCCGTAACGTTTCTTCCGTGTGTGTGTGTGTGTGTGTGTGTGTGTGTTTATTATGGATGAATATCAAAATCCTGATAAAAATGAATAACTCCCACCTCCATTTCTACATTTATAACATGATATCTTATAATGAAGTCATTTCGAAGAAAATCCAATTTATTACCATTTTAATTCCTAGAAGAAACGGCAAAATTTCCTATATTAAACTAATCACTGGATTAACGTATAACCTAGCTGGGTATTTCTCAAGGTAGGTTTGCCACCCAACAGTTCCTCTCACATTTCCTGTGAAAATGAAAATCTCTGAAGTACGGCAGTTAAAAGCTTCTCTTGGTAACGTTGAGATGAGCATGGCAGATAAACAGATATTGAGCAGAGGATTCCTCTATATCATGCTTAACATCAGATTGTCTTTTATTTAAAAGTATGAAACTGAATTTGTTCCTTACAATAACAGTGTCCTTTCCTACAAAGTTTCACATGATGCTTAACAATAACAGGAAACGGGTGACAATGAGTGGAGACACAAAAAAAAAAAAAAAAAAAAAAAAATCTTCGACATCTTAAATTAGCCTGTTTGTTAGAATAAATTAAATATTACATTTTTGCTTCACCATTTCAAACGTCTTAGAGATTAATTACAACTCCAGGCATAATCTTTTGAAATGGATAAATGTGGATTCTCCGAAATCTTCTAATCACTTTGGTAGTTTCCGCATTATTTTTTCTATACTTGATTGTGTTCTCATTTTAGTTCACATATTGAATGAAACCAATCATTCGAAGCCGTGTTTTGAAAGAATCTCTTTATCTTATTTTACAGACTCTGATGTTTTTTCAATAACAATTCAACCATAATTTGACATAATTGCATCTAACGTCTCTAATATCAATGCGTTTATCAGGCAAATAATGTGTGGGTTTGAAATTACACACTAGACTCTGCTTTTGAGTTTGTATCGTGTTATTTCCTTTCCAAAACTTTGTCAACCACTTCGAGTAAACGTGGCTCAGCATTTAACTTTGACATTCAAGAATTCCTAGTCGAACCAGATATTCACATTTTACCTTTATTAAATACCGACAGACTTTAGGGGTCAAAGCGACAGTGTCAGAGCTCTACTGATATCTTCATTCCACTGTTTTAAGGCTTACTAACTAAAATGAGATTTGATGAAACCAGATCCAATGTCGCAGCAACAGCTGACTGAGCCTTTACAATCCTTTACTTCTTTTTTCATCCTATTGGACCTTCCACACAATTTTATAAATATTTTATAAACAGGTTGAATTTGTTATTTAGAAATAAATATAATCTGCTGTATCATAAAGGAATTTTTTAAAAACATTATTTCATAATGATATCCGTGTAAGAAGCTGTTGTGTTTCATTATTCTATGAATACATAAAATCTTAGATGAAACTTTCAGATGAATTACATCACAAAATATCGCGACATAAATACCGTCAAGGCGTTAATATGTCCTTATTATTTGACTGTCGTGATTTTTTTTTTTTCATCTAAGGATAATATATCCATTTGGTCACTAATGATGGCAATTATCATTATAATCATGAGAATTACCATATCATTCACCAGTAACCTTTAGTTAAAAATGCAAACATAGATGGCACAGTCGAATACACTTCTAATTACATGATTAGCTGAGGCCACGCAGAACCAAATGGCGTGACCTGGCTGATGTGAAAGATCATTCCCCTCGTTTGCTTCCTGACGCAACGGCTCGGCTGTTGATGCCAATGCGATCTCCTCCACCGTAACCGCCCCGACGAGAGTGATGGAGACGCGACGTTGAAAGGGAAGAGATCGTCAGCCGAGTAGAAGCAGCGACGACGCCAGCGGTTCTGACTCTGAGATGGAATTTGTGTTTTCAGCCTATGCTTGGGTTACGGTCGACCTGGAACGAG
>BOPN01005312.1:51565-54065 GCA_017312705.2 Penaeus japonicus
TTTCCCTATCTACATTTGAACCAATGAGAACGACGGCTAATGTCATCCACAAATATCACCACTGTCAAAGTGTCCTCATACATACTTCTTTGCTCCCACTCCTTATTTCTTCAAACCGTACCACAACTGCTTTCTCAGTACCCTGCCATAAGCTATCTTCAAATTCAAAAACACCCAGTGCAATTCCTTCTACATCTACACTGTCAAAACAAACATAGCAACTGTATTACTGTTTTCTGGAATGAAACCATATTATTGCTTTCAGAGAAACTCCTCTTATCAGCCTAGTTTCCACGATTCATTCACATACCTTTATAGCTTCATTACATCGTTGGTTCACTTTATGTTTCTGCAGTTATCATATTTCTGCTCATCGCCCTTATTCTTAAAAATCTGTGTCAGACATTTGTAAACTCCTCAAACATTCTTCAACTTTCCCAAATATTTGTTTAAAAGTATTCCATTTTAAGCATCTCCATGCCTCATCTGATATATTATCTGGACCAACCGCCTTCCCATTCTTATTTTTTAATGGCTGTCCTTACCTCCTTGATAATCCATTGTACTTCGGGATTCACCCTTAAGACATCACTTAAACTTGACTCCCTCCCATTTTCTTAATTCATCAGTTTCTTAATGTGCTCCATCCATCTTTTCAACACACTCTACTCCCTTGACAGGACATTTCCATCAAGACCTTTCATCACTTTGACCTTCTGAACATCTTTCCCTGCTCGGTTCCTGTACCTGGCCAATCCATGCACGTCCGATCCCCATTCTTAACTTCCTTAGGCTTCACCACCTCTCTCTTTCCATTACGTTATATCTCCTCATAGTTTGTCTTCTTTCTACGTCCCTCCAACAATCCCAGTTTATTTTCCATCCTTATAGTTTCCTGAACCTCTTCATTCGACCAACCAGTCACACCAATTACCTTCCTATCTAAATTTTTCAACACTTTTGCAGTAGTTGCTCAGTCGTCCCACACCATTTCATCACTACCCAGTGCCTGTCTCATTTCCTCCCTAAAGTTGGTAACACAATATTCCTCTTTCAGTTTCCACCATCTGATCCTTAATTCATCTCTCTTCCTAAATTCACATACATAAATGTGTATGTATAAATCTTCTGACTGAGGAAGAAAAGGAGAGAAATGTGTAAGAGGGTAAGGGGGGAGCAACACAGTACAACAGGGGCAGGAGAAATCAGGTAGCAGGCTCGACAGGCTATGGGAAGGGTAGTCGACATAGGTCAACAGTCTAAGCATGTGTGAAGCAAGGAGACTTTCAGCAGAAGAAAAGCATTGTTGAGTTAAAGCTGAGTAGCAGTGGGAGAGAAAGCCACCAGTCTTCGGGTGTGGACATCAACAGGAGATACAATGCGAACGGCTGACCAATCAGTCTGACGAACCGTGTCCCACTGATGGTGGAGTGAGTTGTCACTGTGTCCTGTGTGGATAGATAATATTTATGCTAAGAGACACACTTGAAACACGAAATACTGTTTCACAGGAGTCAGGAATGGCGTAGGGAGGGAGGACAGGTGGGGAGTGCCGTGGAGAGTGTTCACCTAGCGAAAAGGGAGCTTGTATTGTTTGGGTAAAGGGACTGCTCGGTGTAGGGCACCCTGAGAACAGGCCGGTAAGGAGTTTCTCTGGGAGGACAGTCATGGTGAAAGGTAAAACAGACACTTGATAACACGGTATCGAGAGCATGGTCAGGGTAGACCAGCTTGTTTAATCAAAGTCGATCTTTCCATTTCGATATTGGGGATCACCTCTCATAACAAAGAAGGGGATTTACAAGAGAAGTGTGTATACATCCCGCTGTGCATCGGCTTCTAGTAACAAAAAAGGAGAAACAGTCAGTAGAGCGATGAATAAAGGTGTCCATGAAAGGGACTTTGAAACGAATGGAGGGAATGAGAGAGTTCAGTTCCATCAGGAAATCCGAGAAAAAGGCACGTCTTCGAAATACCTCACCGGAGTGAAGGCCGAAGGAAGATGGAAAGAAGCTCAAACTGGAAGCATTCCATGAACAAGCTGATCAAAACTGGAAAGAGAGAACCCATAGCAATGCTGAAGATCTTGGAGTAAAAACGTTCGAAAGACGAGTCCTTGGAAAGGAATTTACGCTGAAGGAGGCAAGGGCAGCACCAAGAAGGACGTTGGTGAACAGAGATTTAATATCCAGAATCATTCTGACTGTGGGCGAGACCCCGAGAATCCAAGCGATGAATTCCTGAGCGTAATGAAGACAAGGAGTGAGTAAAGTAAAGTAAAGTGAGTAAAGGAGTGAGGGACTGAGTCAGCCAGGAACAAAGGGGTGAGTCACAGATCCCCGGAAGGAGGTGAGGGGGCGCAGAGACACTCATGCCTTATAGGTCTTGGGTAACCCATATATGTAAGGGAAGCGAGGTTTTGTAATTCTAGGCCTTTGGTAAACAACCAAAATTTCGGACGAGATAAGAGGGAATCATTCTGTGAGTTTTTCAACCTCCC
>BOPN01005312.1:64065-66565 GCA_017312705.2 Penaeus japonicus
CATCCATGTATAGTGTGTGTGAATGTGAAAATGTTTTCTGTTTTGCCATACGTATATGTTTCAGTCTGAATGGAACATATTTATGCAGGTTAGCCGAGCGGGCGTGGTAGAATTAAGCTTGTAAGTTATCCATTTAGACTGATTACTTTATGTTGACTAAGTAATATTGGTCCAAAATCAAGTAATATTATATATATATATATATATATATATATATATATATATATATATATATATATATATATATATATATATATATTTTTAATATATATATATATATATATATATATATATATATATATATATATATGTCAAGGTTCTAGGATATAGGTATATATTCAGAATTACAGATCTGGGTAGAAAATAAAATTTCACTGACTTTTCTTTGCTTTATTGCGTAAATTTTTCACTCATGTAAATAAAAATAATTCAACGCCGAAACACAGTTCCCCCTCAAGTGGCTATATATGTCTCGCCGACTTGAGTACCAAATAAACCTTTAAACCCAATTAAATTATTATCATTTTTGTATCTTGACCGGTCTCTTTGACGTGGGTCAGCGATCAGGAACCAAAGTGGACGTCTCTCTGCCCGGCCCTTGGCTGGAGTAGAGTCCTGTTAATTGATATTAACAACATATAAGTTATAAATTATCACAAATAAAATAGTAATAGAAACCATCATTACTTCACATAACCAAATATCTTTTTTTCACACCCGCGATAACAATCCCGCAGAAACAACCTTACCTCGGCAGGCGAATAGTGGGAACTACCGAGTAGGCCTATGCACCTGCACACGTAAACATGATTCGAATCATTCGAACGAAACTAAACGAAACCATGTCTCCTTTTTTATTTCATAATAAATACTGAACGGAATTTCACCATTTGATTATTAATACTTTGACAATCTTACTTTGGAAAAGAGAAAAGTATATGTTAAAGTTATAGCTAATCCAATGAGAGCATATGGAGACTAATCTTATCCCAGAACTTTCGCTTAAAAACCTCAGTTCATATTGCAGTAGTTGTAAAAACGAGTTATGGACTAATATACACAGAAGCTAGGATGATTTCATATTTTCCGGAGTCTATTAATATTCAAGAAGTAAAGATAAGATTCAAAGTCAAACTATGAATATATATGGAGGTGAAGATCATCATACCATGCTTTCCGTTTACACACTCTATTCGCCTTGCTTAAGAAGTAAAAACAAAAGTACCCAGAATACAATTAGACTGTTCTAATATCTGATGCATGAATAGTATATGTATAGTCGCAGAGGCATATTCGCTCGTCACAGACATGAGAAGAGTCTTGTTACAGACGTCGGAGAGGCGAATCATCTTGTCACCGACGTCGGAGAGGCGAATCCTCTTGTCACCGACGTCGGAGAGGCGAATCCTCTTGTCACCGACGTCGGATTGGCGAATCCCCTTGTCACCGACGTCGGAGAGGCGAATCCTCTTGTCGCCGACGTCTGAGAGGCGAATCATCTTGTCACCGACGTCGGAGAGGCGAATCCTCTTGTCACCGACGTCGGAGAGGCGAATCCTCTTGTCACCGACGTCGGAGAGGCGAATCCTCTTGTCACCGACGTCGGAGAGGCGAATCCTCTTGTCACCGACGTCGGAGAGGCGAATCCTCTTGTCACCGACGTCGGAGAGGCGAATCCTCTTGTCACCGACGTCGGAGAGGCGAATCCTCTTGTCACCGACGTCGGAGAGGCGAATCCTCTTGTCACCGACGTCGGAGAGGCGAATCATCTTGTCACCGACGTCGGAGAGGCGAATACTCTTGTCGCAGAAGTCGGAGAGGTGAATCCTCTTGTCGCCGACGTCGGAGAGGCGAATCCTCTTGTCGCCGACGTCTGAGAGGCGAATCATCTTGTCGCCGACGTCGAAGAGGTGAATCCTTTTGTCACCGACGTCGGAGAGGCGAATCATCTTTTCACCGACGTCGGAGAGGCGAATCCTCTTGCCGACGTCGCTGGGGCATATCCTTTAGTCGCCAACGTCGGAAAGGCCTATCCTCTCTTGCCGCCGATATCTGAGGGACATATCCTCACGTCGCCGACGTCGTAGGCGCGTAACTTCTCGCTGCTGCCGCTGGAGAGCCATAATCTCGACATCGACGACGTCGCTGGGCCCTACTATCTAGTCCCCGACGTCACGTGAGCGTAATCTTTCTACGTCGGCCTGAAAGAGTTAAAATTGCTAAATTTCTCTGCATGGTAATGGCCTATGATGAAGATAGTTTCTTGAAGATATTTTGGTCTGAATTTAAGGACATTCTTCTTCCAGTATCCAAGCACGCACCTGCAAGCACTTTGCAACAATTAGCTAACTTTAACAGAAGGGACCAAAGTTCGGAAAAGACATATAATTTATTTTCTTTGTCGATTTTGCTTTTATCACTATTTTCATATATTTCTATTTTCTGTTTCTTCTGACATATTCTAATCAGTGTAGGCATATGATTTTTTGAATGCTGATTA
>BOPN01005313.1:5000-7500 GCA_017312705.2 Penaeus japonicus
AGCAATTAAGAACGATTTCTTTCTATAAAGTAAAATCGAGATAAAGGGCATCTTTTCCATTATTATCTCTCATCTAGAACTTGGTGTACACACATGAATTTGAATGTCACAAAATATCTGCAGCCGGAACTATAATTCATCATCCTACTCTGTTCAGAAATGGCAACATTGTCGGTGCTTATGAAAGTCTGGTCATCCCACGAGCTTTGTTGAATACTTCCCGCGAACGCTACTAGTTCTTATTTCCCTACCTAGCTGGCTATAGAGACAATGTGATGCTTGCTAACCCATAGACTTCTTGATCATCATCTCGTATGGGTCTATTTCAGTTCTGCTTTTCCAGGACTTGTTGCAAGCATTGATTTTTTTCTTTCATTTTTACAGTACTGTGATTTGTGTGGTCTGGTTATCTTGCAATATTTGTGTTTTTGACTAATTTATTTCTTTTGGTCTAGAATTTTTAAATTCTAAAGAATCATTGTTCGGAGCAGCACGAAAGATTGTCCAATTTTAAAAGTACACTTTTAAAAATATGGTGCCTTTAAGTATCAACAATCCCAACAACCTAAAGCTATCTTTTGACACTCACACTGCACATTTAAGCTCCTTTTCTAAATTGTTCACTTTTCTCTAGGAACTATTCCTCTTCTATTTACTGTTTCACTGTTTGTTGAAACGTTCACCTTTTGCCTCCCATTAGCAGGGGATATGTCAGATCATCTGAACTTCCATCATTTGCGACACTTTGCCTAAGGTTTCTTCAAATTTCCCTCTCCCTCTAGTGTCACAATCTTCTTGATGCAATATTGGTTGCTAATGATTGGTATGTTGGCTTTCTACCATAATACTAACACAGTTGCTTATGTCTATTCTGTTACACACATTGATCTCTAATGCTACGTGACCTACTCTTTCCATACAAGTAACGTAGTCACACAACACATACGCTAAGATGAACGTGCTTGTAAGAACTCTCGTTGTCCAACCAAATAGATAGAAGCTTCCTCTTATTACATGAAACTGAAATACAGAACCTAATTCAACTAACAGTGACAAATGCGCGATGTAAAGACTTATCCACTATCCCTACAGGAGTAAGAGAGCCACTTTGGAAGTGTATTTTGATTGCCAAGTGACCTCATTGGTCAGGTGGAGGCCGATGGCGATGTCTGAAGTGGTACCGAAACAAACAAACAAACAAATGAAAAACATCGACACACACCCTTCCCGTTTTCCCTTTGATAGATTTCCCTCCCCCCTTTTTATAGAGATTGTAAAATGGATAACGCATCCCAAACTAAAGAAAAATATGAGAAAAGATATATATATATATGTGTGTGTGTGTGTGTGTGTGTGTATACACAATATATATATATATATATATATATATATATATATATATATATATATATATATATATATATATATATATATATATCAGTTATATCAGTATAACATTCAGTGTTGTTGATAATTTTGAAATTTTCAGGATCTGATTTTTTTTTCTTTTAGGAACACTAAAGAAAATTCATAGTGCATTTTGAGTAACTCAGCCATTGCTTTTGAATCAGTTACCAAAGCACCAATATTCTCAAGAGACTCAATTTCTGTTTTATAGTTGTTTTTTTTTTCACAAGAGAAATATTTTACATTGTATTGCTTCAACAGCTCTTTCTTCTTCAACAATGTTTTGGTTATTTATAGATCTTTATTTAATGTCATATTTCTTTGATCTCTGTCTTAATCCTTTGCTGTTTGACATGACCTGTTGTCACTCAGTTTCTTTCTTCTATTCTTCTTGTTTCTCAATAGTACTCTTCGATCTCTTGGAAATAAATTCTTGTTTCGGTTCTTTTGGAGGGCACAAATCTTTTACAAACATTCTTACAAGCATCTTAGAGCTTCTTCGGCATATCATCTGGTGCTAATAGGACTCAAATATCTTTCAGTAATTGAAGTTTAAAGATTTTAGATTATTTTTTACTTGGGCTAGTTGTTTTTCTCTATCTTTCTGTTATTTTAATCTATTTAATGTTCTTTCAACGATATTGTGGTCTGACTGAGCTATATAGATTGATATATTGATTATATCCTCTCCTGTATGAACGAAAACAAGGTCAAGTATATTTTCCTCTCTTGTTGGAATTTTGATTATTTGGTTGAGGTAAAATATTTCTTCCACATCTAGCAGCATTTTCGTTTCTTGTTTCTTAATCTCTAATGGTATTAGCTCCAATTTTGATTTTTTGTTTCCCAATCAATAACGGGGAAATTAAAGTCTACAATTATTATAATATTTTGTTACCCGTGCATTCATGACATAATGATAAATGATATTTGAAGCTTCACTAGAAAGCTTTTGTTGTGCAAGGAGGTTTGTATACAACTATGTATAATAAATTTGTATCTCTTGTTAATATCCCAAGTAATTCTACAGTATTATAAGAGTATTGTATTACAGGATGTTTTTTTATTTTTATTTTTCCTGAAAATTCTTTCC
>BOPN01005313.1:25000-40000 GCA_017312705.2 Penaeus japonicus
TATGCATTAGAATGTTAATTAGCATGGGGCTAAGTTAACCCCCCTGAGGTGTGCCAAGCTCAAACATTTTAGAATATGAACTTTTGATTTCCCTGAAGAGAACATGAGCTGATCGCTTTGATAAATACCTTTGAATCCACATTAAAATTTTACCTTGAATACCAAAGCTAGCCAGTTGCTCAAGGATAAGGTCTCTGTTTGCAATATCAAAGGCAGATTTAAGATCGAGAAATACAGTTTGCATGCCTTGCTGAGAATTTGTCAGTGCTGAATGCTACGTCCTGGGAGGAATCCATACAGTCTGGGAGGTAACTTGGCATGTATGCGATACATGAGTCTGCTTAAAATAATTCTCTCAAGTACCTTGCATAAACATGAGGTCAATGACCCGGGTCGGTATTTATCGGTGTTCGGTTTGGGTATAGGAATGATTAGGCTTTTAGTCCAAGAGCTTGTTAGTATTCCTTGGGATAAGCGTAGGCTGTAAAGATGTAAAAGTGGGTTACCTGGTACCTGAGCCGAAGTACACTATAAGTGATGCCATCCTCGCCTGGGGCAGTAGCCTTACCCTTGCAGAGTGCATTATTTAATTCCCACTCAGCTATTTCGGCAAATGGCAATGTTAAAATTCCCATTTATTTTCGTGTTGTTAAGTTTATCTCTTATTCTCTGTGGAAGTGACTTCAGCTGAGAGGTTCTGGCCCACTGATCTAGTAACAAATTGGCCTGTTTTAATGGGCTGTGGAACTGCGGAGTGGCGACAGCTTTACCTGACAACCTGTTGATTTTTCTCCATACCTCAGCTGCAGAAGTTTGGTGGTTAATACTCTGCAGGAATTGCTCCCAGTGTTTACTGCGAATTTGAGCCTTTAATTCTCTGAATTCTTTATTAGCTCTGAGGAATCGTAAAAGATTTTCTGATGTCATGTCATCCCTATAACAATTAGCAAGCTCCTGAAATCATATATGCTCCCTACTTAAGATGGAGCCATTTATCCACTTTGGTGCATGAGGGACTGGGGAACTTTTTTTCTTTGAGAGTTTTCTTGAGCAGACCCATGTATTGTAGTAGTCAGTGACAACTTTTATCAGGTCCTGAGAGTAATTTTCGACAGTGGTTACGACATAGGTACTATACCAGTCATAAACACGTGCCTTGAAGTGATGCTCCAGTCCCGGTGGGATTGTAATTTTAGGTCTGGGTGCTTTGTGAGCTATGTTGTTGTCAACAGTATACTCTGTTAGGATTGCAAAGTGGTCACTGACTAATTCTCAAACCTGCCACCTGCCAAATGAATCTGTTTATCTGTATACAGTCATTGATCTTCTATAGAGGAAATGTTTAAATTCTTCACCATTGCTGTTACTCTGGTGATCCCCAAATTGCATATACATTATATAATGAGAAGAACCCAGAAGCAGTTTTAATTCTTAAATGATGGAACTGCACGTCGGTGTTCCCGGACTTTTTTTTTTACTGTGGCAGTGTTAGCTTTACATAAGTCTACAAACCCCTCATGGCTGTATTTACATATGAGCAATACCCTTTGAGTTTAGGTGATGTTTTCATGTTAGTAGCAGCTGCAAACAGTTCTTGTACGCAGATTACATCAACATTGTTTTTACGAATATAAAACAATAGGTCATTAAGCCCAGGCTTAATGCTACGCATATTCCATGATATGAATTTGATTGTGCGTTTATCCATAAATGAAGAGTTTTTTATTTGATAATCTATACTTCATTCTGTAATATCCTCTGATGGTAACGCATTTTACTTCACAGAAAACACTCATATACATTGCTGTATAACCATATTTCTCACATAGTACAGACCTTAATCTAAAAGTAAACTTAACCATTTAAACTATTAATTCTTGGCTTTTTTCCGCATCGTAGTTCAGTCCTTTCAATTGATTTGCTGAGGACATTCGGGGGACCGGAAGCCTTATCAGGGTCCGTGTCATGTAGTTCTTGACACTGCCTTCCCTCAGTATCAGCACAGGCTCCCTCACACTGACCACCATTAATGGAGGAACTGGTATCATGACACCGTGTGTCATCGCAGGTTTCTTTATTACTGATGGCAATACTGGCCTCTCGACATTGACAGTCCTTTTTCATTTTTTCTATATTTCACTTGTGTTATTATTTCACCAATAAAACTTGTGTTTTGTTCTTTTAGTGATTTAATTGATTCCATTAATTGTTCTACACTGACATTTCCTTTCGTGGGTGTTGTGACGTCAACACTAACGTCCACGCGCGGCTCAGCGGGGGATTCCCCGGTGGGGCCTGCGGTTAACCGTGAGTGAGGGTGAGGGTCGGTGGGCTAGGCTGGTGCCAGGAAAGCGGAGGGGGATGGTGCATCCTCGCTGTGAGGGTCGGTGGTGAAGTGGCACAAGGCGATGCCACGTCCCATGCCTCCTAATGCCACGTCACATGAGACCGTACGAGCCCTGGACAGTTGTTACCTCCCCTCCTAAACGACCCTAACGACTGTTGCCACCTCAACCTCGGCGATGAGGTACGTGGGGTTCCTGACACTCGCTCTCTCTGGGTAGCCACGGTACACTACACACACTTCCTGTGGCAGACACGGGTTGCAGCCTGAGCTTGGGGGCCGCCGTGTGTTGGTGATTTTGGTACACGTCGCCATGTACTCTGCCTGATGTGTATCGTATGGTGGAGCCTGACGCCTCTCCTCCACATGTTATGTACCTACCCCTTTCGTGCCTCGTAAAACCTCGGCGTTTTGTGCTCCCGCGGTAAGCTTAGCAACACTTATTTCGTACGTGTATAGTGTCTGTGTATAGTGTCCCGTGCATTGTGTCCCACGTACAGTGTTGCGTGTTTTAGTGTATTGTCCCGTGTATTGTGTCCCATGTGCAGTGTTTTGTGTTTTGTTTTTAGTGTTTTCTGTGTTTCGTTTTATGTTTAAATTAATCTAATTTGTAGTTCGTTTCATGTTTGTTTTACGTAGTTTTAGTTGTTTTGTTCCCTGTTTCATTGTATTTATTGTTTTAGTTAATGAATTAATTAATGAAGGTGTGTTTCTTTTATAAAACCTAAATGACTGATGCTACACAAAGCCTCCGAGACACCTATCAAACGAATATTAAAAATTATTCGGGATAATATCCCGTGGTGGCAGCAACTACTTCCGGGTAAAGTTTTGCGAGTTGCTGAGTGATGAGAGTCGCTACAACGAAAGAGTGGTGCCGACCCGGTGGGATCTAAATAGCCTTGATTTTCACTTACCCAAGCCCTTAAGTAGCATCAGTCACGCCTTCTTTTATTTGTAAAATGGAATATAGTTATGTTAGGGTTTCATGTACCATTTTATGTTTTATTCACATACGCGCTTTCTCGTTTCTTCGTCTCGCCCTGATTTGTGTTCATGCTGGTAAAGAGCGTCGTTCGCTTTTTAGCCCGATCGCGCTCTCCTGCTACTCGACAGGTATGTAAACTCTTATGTGTAGTTTGCTAGTTGACAGTATGATGTGTTCATTCACCGCACTTGTTGAGTATAGTAAAGACACGTTTGTTAATTGAGCATGCTTTTGTCTGTGACTCTAATTGCTTGTGTATTTCTGTATTTTGTATTACCTGTTTTGTTATCGGTAATGCAACGTTCTGTGTCACGATAGCAAGTGTCTTGCTAACGTAAGTACGTGCATTGCCAGCCGATTTTTTTTCACTTCGCACGTTGACTCCGAACGATGCGTTGCCTTCACGAGAACCGAGAAAGTGCGTTAGATGTAACTTGTGTTCCGTTGCATTTCATTCATTCGTATTTACTTAACTATTTTGAAGTAGGTTAAGATGCTGTTGCGTAGCGATAAGGAAGCCAACCAACGACGAATGACGGTGTCGCCATGAGTGAATCTGATGCCCTTGAGACAGTAGGTGCTAGGAGCTGTCAGGAGAGTAAGATTTGCCGATGATCACATAAATATGTCTGTGCCAGGTGCAGGTGTGTTAGATGCGCGAGAGACTCATAGCGCCCAAGATCTGATAGAAAATGTACCGGAATCACTTAGTCCGATTCACGGGTTATATGAGTGTGCGCTCGAAGGCCTAAAAGAAACCGGCACAAGTATGAGAGAGTTACGTAATATCCGTATAAGTTAGCAGCATAGTGTGGGTAGTGATGATACTGCCATCATCAATGATCATGATCCCGATATTGATGTCAATTCTGGAGTAACTAACAGTCGTTTGAATAACTTTGCGCCGCCACGAACAGACATAGTTTCTCCGCAGATCAGAGTTAAGGTTTAACAAGACGCGATACCGTACTTCGAAGCACGTCCGAACCACTACGCCCTCGCGCGGAGTCAGGAACTAGAGACGTGGTTACGCCGCATCGAGCTCGTTACGCCCGACTATGCTGACGATTCGCGGGTTAGGTTAGCTCGGACGTACTGCAAGGGTACCGCCGATTTGATTATTAACTCGCCTGAGTTAATGAGGGAATATTCATTTGAAATTGGGGAACCAATTGCACTGATAAGAGTGGATAATCTACGGATTTATCAGATTTGTTGGTTGCCTGCGAGGACCAGCCGTTGCACGAGATTGTTATTCACCTCTAGGGCTTGTCGTACGTCTTCTCGCGATATTCGTCATCCGCTCCCTGTCGCGTCAGCTCAGCCGTCTAAAGCGTCTAGTATGCCTGGTCCTTATTGTTATTTTCACCGTGCGCTAGGTCATATGACGGCCGATTGCAGAGAGAAACCCCCCTGGATGCGTGTGTTGGCACTGTCGTCGCCACGATCACAATAGGTTGCATTGTCCCTTTTTATCGGACCGAGGAGCCGAAGCCTCGCAGCAGTCATGGTAATCATTGTAACAATCAACCGAGAGTCTTAACGGGACGTCCATTAGTGACTTTGCGTATTGGCGAAAGGAATTTGAGATGCTTTGTTGACACTGGTAGTGCAGCATCTCTCATTAAAGCATCCGTTTTGAGCTCATTGCATGTAACATCACGTGTGCGTATGGCACATCAGTTGATAGGAGTTACGGGGACATTACTAGATACAATAGAAGAGAGGAATTTGAATGTTTCAGTTTCACCGCGTCTGAAGCTTGTGCATAGGTTCATCGTGACAGGCTCTTGTCTGTTTCCAGGTGACATCCTTTTAGGCATAGATTTCCTTAGAAGGTTTTCTTTTAAGCTTTCACACCACCTAACACCTGCACAATGTTATTTACATCTTGAGGATGAACGTCTACCCGTTACATTCACCGACGCTCCTTCCGTAGGTGTCGCATTAGTCAACACGGGCTCATCTGAACTTGACATTAATGTAAGCATACTGTACAAGGCCCGACCAGACACCTTCGTCAGGGTAAAGCGTTCAACAGTTTTGCCGCCACAATCGGCTAGATTTGTTACAGCTTCAATACCTAATCTGAAAGTTCCCGACAGTGACATTTTTATTGACGGTCACGTGGACCCCTTACTCATACCTCGATCGATTGTGAAAGTTAAAGATAAAACCGCTGCAGTATGGGTTGTAAACGTAAATGAAAAGAATGTAAAATTACGTACCTTCGCTTAACCGCCTGTCGTCCGGCCAGAGCGAGAAGTTAGGGTCAGTCCTTGTTTGGGGGAAAGAAGAGTGATGTCGGCGTCGTCCCAGGGATCTATCATTATATTCCCACAGGTGATGCCGCGCCAGTAGTAACGCGTCAGTGGAGGTTACCACAATCAGCAAAACAGGTGATTAAGGAAGAATGTAAAAAGATGCTGGAAATTGAGGTTATAGACCCATCGACATCCCCGTGGATGTCTCCCATTGTTTTAGTGAAAAAGAAAGATGGCACTGTTCGCTTTTGCATTGATTTCCGCAATCTGAACGGTATCACGACCTCCGATTCTTACCCGTTACCGCTTATGGAGGAGGTGATTGATGAGTTAGGTAACAATGTGATATTTTCAGTACTCGACGCACGTTCAGCTTATTGGTCAATAGAACTAAATCCGTTCAACAGGCCTAAGACGGCATTCTCAGATGGCACCTATCTATGGCAATTTCGCCGTATGCCATACGGTTTGAAGACAGCAGGCGCGACATATCAGCGTATGATAAATTTTGTGCTCTCCAGTTCTGTCACGTCACACATTAGCATACCTTGATGACGTGTTGTTTATTCAGCTAATTTTTCCGACCATTTAAAGGCTCTAGATGAAACGCTTGCAATTTTGGAGAAGGCCGGGTTTAAAATGAATGTAGAGAAGTGCCAGTTTGCTGTAGATAAACTAAAGCTGCTAGGTTTTGTAGTTACAGCTAATGGTGTATCACCGAATCCCAAAAAGGCAAAGGCCATTGCAACATGCCCACACCTCATAACGTGAAAGAGGTGCGGCGGTTTTTAGGTGCGAGTGGATTTTTCAGGCATCACGATCGCGTCGCCGATGACCTCGTTGACATGCAAAGACACGCCGTTCACATGGGGATCCGAACAGGAAGGGGGGTTCAGCAAATTAAAACAAGTGTTGATTACAGCACCTATCCTGCATAGACCTGACTTTGATATAGGAGCGTGTCTGATGCAACGTGTTAAGGGAAAGCCTCATGCAGTTGCGTATTTTAGCCGTAAGTTAAAGGGTCCAGAAATAAGGTATTCTGTGACAGATGCAGAGGCTCTTGCTGTCGTAGAAGGGATAAGGGCGTTTCATGCTGAGGTGCTGACAGATCATCGCCCGTTGACTTTTATTTTTAAGAGGCAACACGTTCAACTAGAATGTCACGTTGGAGTCACGAAATCGCGTCCTACGATTGCAAAGTAGTGTACAAGCCAGGTGCAGCACATCACATACCAGACATGTTGTCCAGGGCGGTTGCCGTGATAGATTTGTCAACTGTGGACCCTGGACAATTTCGTGCCTTGCAGTTACAGGACCCCATGTGTAGAGATCTTATAGAATTCTTAGAAGGTCAAAGGGTACCTCGAGCTAAGATCCATGCGTCCTTAGACGTGATCGAGCTGAAAGATGGAGTATTGTATCATGTTCCTGATCTCCCATCTGGTCTAATAAGCCAACTTCTAATAACTTATTCCACCTAACGTAAGATCAGCTGCAATGAAAATAGTGCACAACAGCAGTACCGCAGGTCCCCAGGCGTATTCCAAACTTTCCATTGTTTTAAAGATCATTATTGGTTTCCTAATTCTCTGTCCTTTTGCAGAAAGTATGTGCAAAGTTGTCCGATGTGCCAGAGACGTAAAGCAGTGCTGAGAGGACGTGCTCCTCTTGCTGCTGCACCGCTCGCAACACAACCTTTTGAGAGGGTCTCTGGCGACCTTGTTGAGCTTCTGCCTGCACTTAACGGTGACAGATACGTAATGACGGTTATGGACGAACTCACGAGGTTTGTTCAGTTGGTACCACTACCATCCAAGGATGCTCATACCATTACAGACGCTTTGATTAGTAATTTCACAACCCTTTTTGGTCTGCCAGTCACTTTAATATCCGATAATGGGACCGACTTTACTAGCGAGTATTTTTGGGAGGTCTGTAGCTTAATGGGAACTAAGACTAGGTATACTACTCCCTATAACCCCACGTCAAATGGGATGGTGGATAGGTGTAACCATGTTGTCAAGGATTGCTTAACAGCATTATGTGAAGATTCGACCAACACTTGGAACACTAGAGTAGAATACGTGCATCTTGCGTTAAACACGGCGTTCCACAGATTAGTTAATAACCAGCCATTGTACCGTCTGACTGGTAGGGATTGTACTTTTCTGGTCGGTATGACAAATCACCACACTCGTGATGGGGAGATCGGAAGACGGCAGCTTGATTTGCTCGCCGCTCGTGATTCCGCAGTTACCGGTACGCAAAGAGTAAGGGAAGAAAATATGGAGGGTGTCGACCGCAGGACCAGGGCGATCCCTGAACTGACTGAAGGCATCTTGGTATTACGCAGGAGACCACCAGGTCAAAATAGTGCGGGTTTAGCATCCAGATGGCTAGGACCGTTGTGTATAATTAAGAAAGTTAGTCTAGTTTCTTATATATTAAGAGATGTCGCTAAATTAACAGAACACAGGGTACACCACAATCAAATAATACCTTTACGTATAGACGATGCCTGATTTTGCCTGAAGGTGTAGATGAGCCCACACCAGATGAAGCTGAGCCTGCTCCAGACGATCCTATTAATGTTTTGTTGCTCGGCCTTGTAAGGTCACCTGAAGCTTTGCAGGCATAAGTCTAGCTAGCTAGTTTTGTTATTTGTCCGTTTTTTTTCTCACATTTTATTGAGCACCTTTTGTTTTGCTCGTCTCATTTTCTGTGTATATTTTATGTATGTATATATATTTATATTCAATGTTATTTTCCAATGTTTAGTGTGTTTGCATGTATGTTGCACGTACTGTACACCAGTTATGCATGTTGCTTGTGCTGTGAACTTTTAACACTTACTGTCGTACTTGTTGACTGAAAAGGGAGTAACAGAACTGCATGAATGTGAGGTAGAGCACGGGTATGGTGCATGACCTAATGCCTGAAATTTTCCCCAGAAGTTCCTGAAGGGTGTCCAGATGTCTCGTGCATGGTTGTTCCAGCTTTCCTTCATTTGCTGACGAAGTGGCAATTTCCACATACTTGTCCTTCCCCTCAGCTCTCCATATATGTGTGCGCCACTAATGTCTGCTTCGCTCCGTCCCCTGTGATGCATACTGTAGCCGCCAGAGCAGCCTCGTCATGGCTAGGGTGTGGGCCACAAGACTCCACGTCGGACCCGGAGTTGGTTGCAGCTAGCCGTCTGGAAGGGGGCGGTTGTAGTGGCACAAGGCGATGCCACGTCCCATACCTCCTAATGCCACGTCGCCTTGTAGTGATTCATCGAGAGATTCCCCTTGCCCCAAAGCAAATCTCTGATTCAATCTATGCTAACGTGGTAACGTGAATCCTGTCCTGTGTAGAGCTAGGCTGCCACCAGCTGATAAGGGATCAGCACCCGAGTATGTACGAGACAGCCGAAGACGTGTAAAGTGTATGTTATTTAAGTGTATGAGTGTATGTCAGTCTGTATGTGGAAAGAAATAGAGTTCCTACACAGGACATTGCCGAGCAGGCGTGGCTAGAGTCAAGCAAACATTCTTATTTCAGTGTTTTACAGATTATCTTGAAAGATAAAAATAAATAGTTCCGATCAATGTTTTTATTATTCATTCAAACAAAGGGAAGGTCTCTCCTCCTCCCATACCAAATATTCAGTCCTTGGCCTGGCCATGAATTTAACTATGGCCGCAAACCTTTAAAAACAATAAAATTCCAATAAAAATTCAAAGAAAGACAACAAGTGCCAAAAGGGCACAGGTTGTGAGCAGTGCTGTTGCCGAGCTAGGGGCTCATCTGCAAGAGGCCATCTGCTCCTGATCCTTTCTTTGTTTCTTCTTTCTTTGTTGGATTTATTGGCTATCAACCAGCGGCACATGCCAAGGTCATTAAGCTAATGGTTCCATTTTATCTCATCACTCTATAGAAGGTCATAAAGTTTTGTCTCCTTTAAAAATGTGATCAATTTTTTAATAATTATTTCATTATCTGATAGTAAATTTCTCAAATTTATTCTTATATTTTTAATTCTGAAGTAGTTTGTGATATGTCTCTGGTGATTGAATCTATTGCAGGTTATTAATATGTGGGCTATTGATAAGATGGAGTTACAGTGTTGGCACTGTGGAGGGAACCTTTTTTCTATATATGGAGTGAGGTGGGTTATTCTTGTGGCGTTTACCCTGAGCCGGGCCAACACCACCTCCTCCTTTCTATCTTTTCTGTGGGCTGTGTCCCACAGTTTAACATTTTCTTTGTTTTTATTGTTTATTGTGAGGTCTGTCCACTCACTTTGCCACAGGAGATGGACTTCAGCAAGAAAGATCGATGTATGATTCGGCAATCTGAATCTCAACTGGCATTCAGTCGACCATACACCCGCTCCCACACACTCATCTGTCGTCGGTATACAAATGAAAAAAGGAAAGATGTTTAATTAGGATCTCTCTGAACCACTGGCGTACCTCCACCTCCGGCACCGTGGCTTTGGCTGTTGGTAACCAGTCTAATACGGTGGTGAAATTGGGGGTCTCCCACGGTGCAATATTTGACTTGAACCAGGGTATTGATAGTAGAGAGATCTATACCGACTTTTTCTGTGAGGTCATCGAGTCTGTTGCACAGAGGCTTTCCGCCGCGGTGCTGTGGGCCTACTAGCCGGCGTAAAATATTCCCGTTTTGGTGACGGGGCTATCTGGCTATTTTGGCGGCTTAAGTCAGAGCAAGCTGGCCGCGTCTGAGACGGAGGGGAGGTACTCCCGACTCTACCTCTAGGCGCTCGGTGCGAGTGCACTTAAGGGCTCCAAGACAGACATGCAAACACGCATTCTGCACAACATTCAATCCTTTCAGAGTTGAGCTTGTTGCCGAGCCATACACGATTGACCCATAGTCTACTTTAGACCTAATCAGGGATTTATATAACATCAGTAAAGACTTTCTATCAGCTCCCCAATTGTGTCCAGAAATGCACTTTAATTAATAAATTGAGTGCTTTTTGACATTTATTCTTTAACTGACCAATGTGGTCTTTCCAATTTAACTTACTATCAAAGAGTAGACCAAGAAATCTAGCTGAATTTTGAATAGGTATTGGGTGGTTGTCTAGAGTTAGCCTGATGTTGGGCTTTCTCCTATGGGTAAAGACCACGCCAATACTCTTTCTTATGGAAAATTTAGAACCCCTCTGGAGTTATGAATTATATCCAGTGCAAATTAGATATGATTTGCCGAGAACTCTGCATTACTGCTGGAGTGCCATAATGCACAGTCATCGGCGTACAGTGAGTATTTAAGATTCCGAGGAGGAGATGGTAAAATGTCATTAATCTTACATAAAAATAATGTTGGTGACAAGACACTTCCTTGTGGGACCCCATTTGCCTGGACAAAAATGTCCGAGAAAGTGATATTGTCAGAAAATAATTTGACAGAAAACGTTCTGTCAGATATGAAATTTTGGATAAAACAAGGCAAGTTTCCATGTAATCCGAAAGCATAAAGTTTTCTGAGTAGGCCATGTCGCCATGTCATGTCGTAGGCTTTTTCTATATCTAAAAATACTGAAATCAAAAAATGCTTTTTGGCAAATGCCTCATGAATATGACTCTAGTTTTACTAGCAGATCGAGGGTTTGACGTCCCTTTCGGAAGCTGCACTGCTCGTCACCTAATAAATCCCTGGTGTTTAGAAAATGCAATAGCCTGCTATTAACAATTCGTTCCATGACCTTGCATAAGCAACTTGTCAACGCAATTGGGCGGTAAGATATAGCGGATTTGGGATTTCCCCCTCCTTTCAATATGGGAATGATGTGGGCGAAGTGCCATGAATTTGGAAAAGTCTGGCTTTTCCAAATATTGTACACTTCTAGCAACTTAATCATGTCATCATGATAAAGATGCTTCATCATCTCATATCGAATCTCATCGGGGCCTGGGGACGTTCCTCTACAGGCTTCTAGGGCTCGGACAAGCTCATCCATTGTAAGATCTTTATTATAATTAAAGTCATCTCCTGTGGTAAAGTGAATTGGTTGCAGCTCGGACGCTTCCTTGGTGGTCAGGAAAGCAGGATTGTAGTTTTCTGAGCTGCTTGTATAAGAGAACTGCCTTGCGATTGTGTTAGCAATGTCTCTAGGTGAATCATAGTGGTTTCCCTCATGAAAGATATTTCTAATTTTTGGTGATATCTTTTTTCTCTTGATTTTATTAATAGTGGACCAAACCACTGCAATGCTGGTATTGCTGTTAATTGTAGAGACAAAGCTTTGCCAGGAGTCTCTTTTGGCTTGTCTAATTGTTCTTCGAGCCCTAGCTCTCGCTTGTTTGTAATTGCGAAAGTTCTCGTTTGTTATGTTTTTTTGGAAAAGCCTGTAGGCCCTATTTCGTTTACATAGCGCCCTGCGGCAATCTGGTGTCCACCATAGAACTCTATGCTTAACGCTATCTGTCGAAGTCTTCCGGATGGTTACCATTGCTGCATTTATAATACAAATTTGAACAACTTCTCCAACAACTTCGTGCTTGACGCTCCTTGTGAAGGCGACCCAATCTGCTCTTTTTACGTTAAAAATAGGTGCTGAAGGCGTTCTCGTGGTGTCGCATGAATATTTAATACAAATAAGAAGGTGATCGCTTCCCAACGAGTCGTCAATGGTGTGCAACAGGCACTTGGCTGCTAGTGTTGAAGAGACCAGTGATAGGTCAATAAAGCTCAAATTACCGGTATTATCGTCCACTCGCGTCGGACTACCATCGTTTAGAAGGACCAGATCAGAGTCATTGATCAACTTAACTACTTGCTCACCTCTACCATCCACCCGCAGGGAACCCCATAAAGTATGATGAGCGTTGAAATCACCTAAAATTAATTTGTTATTTGGCAGACTGTCCTGAAGAGCAAAAAGCTCATCATAGATTACCATTTTATCAGGTGGACAATAAGCTGAGCATATAGTCAGATACGTGTTATTGAATTTTACTTTGCATGCGACGTGTTCCAAAGTAGAATTAATCGTCACTTCAGTGAAAGGGAGATTCTGGTGGATGTACATGGCGACTCCGCCTCCACCCCTTCCCTCTCGGTCTTTTCTACAAAGATGGTAGTTTCTTAGCGATACGACCTCGTCAGAGACTTGGTCGTTTAAGTGGCTTTCTTGTAGAACGATAATATCGGGAGCATAGGACGAGGCTAATAATCTAAGGGAGTTTAATTTTGATCTAAGACTTCGACAGTTCCATTGTATAATGGTATACGCGTGGATTACGTTTTATGGGGTTTGGAAGTGCCTTGTCCGGCGGTTTTTATTTTCTTTTTTTGGGAGGGAGGCGCCTCCTCCTCTCCCTCGCTTCCTGATGGCCTCTCTCGGGTATTTTTGGAGACAGTAGCCTCCATGGCCTGCTCCCCTCCACTAGAGAGACGCCCGGTGGAAGATGATCTGCTCTTACGAGCAGAACTTCCACCAGACGAAGTTCTAGTAGGGGTCACCTGGGTTGATTCAGCAATTTCCTTTATTGTTTTATTCAATTCTTTAATTTGATTCATTAATTCCTTAACAGTTTCCTTCAATTCAGAAATTTCCTGGTCCTTAGCTGCGAGCTGCTGACTAATACTGCTTGCACTGGAAGCGTTGCTGGTTACTGCTGAGGCGTAAGCCTCACGGTAGCTAACATTGTGCTCTCTTATGTATGCCAATGTCTCAGTCTCTGTCTTCAGGCTGCTGCATTCACCAGAGCCTGACTGATGGGGACCTCCACAGTTAGCACACTTGAGTGTCTTTTCCTTGCATGTAGTAGTATCATGGGCTCCAGCACAGCAGTAATTCGTTTCATGTTTCAATGCATTTTGAGTTCTGTTTTGCTTTACGTAGTTTTAGTTTTGTTTCTTGTTTCATTGTATTTATTGTTTTAGTTAATTAATTAATTAATGAAGACGTGTTTCTTTTTAAAACCTAAATGACTGATGCTACACAAAGCCTCCGAGACACCTACCAAACGAATATTAAAAGTTATTTGGGATAATATCCCGTGGTGGCAGCGACTACCTCAGGGTAAAGTTTTGCGAGTTGCTGAGTGACGAGAGTCGCCACACTGGGCTCGGCTCGTGCCAGGGGAGAGGAGGGGGCTGGTACCATGGGAGGGGAGTAGGATGGTGCGTCCTCACTGTCCTCAGAGGTTGCTAGTGGAGTGGAGAATTTGAGGCTCAGAATTCCCTCTGTGAAGAACATCATCTTCTTCACCAGTTCTGCGACCGTGGCATGCAGATCGGAACCCTCAGCACTTCTACTCCCTGGCAACCAAGGGAAGTCTCGGCTGCTGGTGACGTCATGGCGGGCACGGTCAGCCACTCCCCCGGCACGCTGGTCGCTGATTGGGCTGGGAGGCGTCGGCTGGTCTCTCACTAACTCCACAGGGGGAGGCGGGAGAGGTGCTAGGCCAGGGAGGACGGTACACTCCCCGTGCCAGGCAGTCACACCCGCCTTTCCACATCTGAAGCATGATGTGATGAAAGCAGGGGCAGCTGTGGCTCCCTCTGCCTCTACAATATTGCGAGGACACTTATTAGCATTGTGCTCTTCACCACATACTGCACAGCATACCTTATCTTTGCAGTATTTAGCTACATGGCGACTTCCCACACAGTTGAAGCAAATGACAGGGGATGCCTTCCACGGACGCACGTGGCTGGTGGGCATGTATTTTCCGAAAAAAATGTGTGACCTGGGAGGTGGCTGCTCTTCTTTCCATATGATTATAATTCGGCCTTGTGAACTCCCTCGAGTGCATATGCATTCTCAAGGGAGAGCTCCTTGTTGTAATGTGCGATGAGGCATTCGTCATATTTCTCTCTCTTCTTTGGTTCATCACAGTTTTTGAAGGCAATCCCTCCAATTTGACCTCCAGTGAGCAGATCAATATAGATCTGCTGGTGACGAGCAACATAGATATAAGGCGAGGAGAGAGTGTCTCCTCGCACGAGGTCAAGGGGTGTTTCCCCTTGGGACGGAGCGGTGTTGCCAACGCATTCCAGCCATTTAATTATTGCAAATTTCGTTGTGCCTTCGGGGAAGGCGAGACGAACATATTTCTTTCTTGGTGCAACTGTAGCCTTGATAACATTTTCGTGTTTCTTCTTCTTCTTGGGTTTACGGCTTACTAAAGTAAAGTCGGCATCATCATCTTCATCAGTACCTTCCACATGGGTATCGGTAGTGCTGACATGCAGTGCTTGCTTCTTCCATGGGTATGAATTTATCAGCTGTGGTGTTGTACTCTTTGGGAAGGGAGGGAGAGGTGGCCACCAAGGCATCCCCCTTCTCAATGTTTTCATTGGGATTGTCCCCCTTGGGGGTTGGGGGGGGGGTAACCGCGGCGCCTGGCTCGCTCGCTGCGTGACAGGTAAATTAT
>BOPN01005313.1:47500-55000 GCA_017312705.2 Penaeus japonicus
TTTTTTCTTTTTTTGCTGTTGAAGGAACAGCTGTTAAAAATAAGTGAGAATTAAGCAGTTTAGTTTTCAGGTTGATATTGCAAATGCCTTTTTACCTGATTCACCAAATAAATTAAACGAAAGGTGATGATAAAAATCATTATTAGAGCAAGTTGATATTAGCATGAAGGCCTGGCCAAACTATATTATTCTACATAATCAAAGTCTATGCTGCAAAAGTAGTGTACATTTTGTTCATAAATCGTCATACTTGAGGATTTTTGGCATACGCTAGTAGATACAAATTCTAAGAAGGCCTATTTTTTAACTTGCTGAGTTTGTAAATCAACCTTCAGCAGAAATGTTGGCTAGAGATTATTACAAATTATTGCAAAGTTTGTATCAATATTTCAGCGAGAAAATCTGAAATTAAAGGTGCTGTCCTGAAATCAGATGGTAGAGCGTCGGTCTGCTGTTGCACCGACTGTTATACAGGGTGAACACATTCCTGGTTTTGATATTGCTAAAGTTAGTAAGTTTGTTTTTGAAGATGATCCTCAAGAATTCTTCCTCAGTCTGAATATGTTGCAACCAATCTCTTATGGCCAAGACAATTTGGGCCGTTATTAGTACCAGTCAGTCCTCAAGGGAAACGGGCGTTCATTTTATCTGGCATTAGAAAACTCGCTGCAAAGGGATTATGATATAGTTAAAAAAGCATTCTTAAAGTCTTGCCATTTTACAGTAGAATTTTTACATAAACAGTGTCAGGCATTGTAATAAAGAAACCAGTCAATCTTTTGAAGAATACTCTCACTTATTGAAGAAGTTTAATCGGTGGATGTTAGCAAGGCTTCCAAGTATGATGATTATGGGAAATAATCATCTTGAAACAACATCTTAGGTATAAACCACAAGACGTGTGTTGAAAGAGCTATTTGGTCAACTGAAAATTATAGTAAAGTTCCTGTGCCATCAAATCCCAAAAAATTCACATAATAAAGGTTTAAAGACACCTGATTATGTAAATACTAATGTGGCCAGTAAAGTTCTGGTACTAGTCCAAATCGGAATAAGGGTTTTAGGACTTGCTATTGCTGTAAGACTTTTGACCACATAATTTGATATTGTCCAAAGCTTCAGGAAACAGAGGAATAAGCCAGTAGTAAGTATTGCTGTGGTGTCGGAGTCTGAGAGTAAGGAGTTGTTGTTTCGACATTAGAGATTCACATGATTTGTGTGACTATTTACGTTTTATAGATCTGTTTCAGCTGACTCTGGTGGAATTCCAAACCCGGTTCACATTTTGAGGGATTCTGCTGGTGTGATGAGTTTGGCATTGAGGCGTGCGGTACCATTTTGGGAGGATGTTCTCACAACCCCATATGTTTAATTAATGGAACTGGAGTCACCCATGTGTAAATTGTATTTGAAGTCGGAGTTTGTAGAGAAGTCAGTGTGTGTTTGTGAATATATATCTACTGTATATATATATATATATATATATATATATATATATATATATATATACATATATATATATATATATATATATATATATATATATATATAAATCAGGCGAGTCTTTATGTGTCGAGGGCTAGTCACATTTTTTCTGCAGTCATTGTGAGTGCGCTGAGATGTAAATAGCAGGCAATTGGACGTACTAATAAGTGCAGATCAAAAGCAATATGTTATTTGCGTCTCAGTGAATTTATCTGGTTTCATTCAACCAGTCTTCCCGAAGATTTGTATGGTTTCGGGTCGCCTGTTTTCCTAGCAGCACTTGTCGAGGTGCGGTAAAGGCTACGGAAGTCTCTACCTTTCCACATACCGTGTTTTTATGTCCTTAAAATTATCTTGATTATTGGCACGTGTTTTTCGTCTTCAACTACATTACTACTTTACGTAATACATCCTCTGCACTACTTACTTTGAATTCTGTACCAATTTGCTTTAACAAAAATAAAAAATAAAAAATTGCTTGCCTTTTAGCTACCCTGTCCCCACAGGCTCCTGCTCTAAAAAGAAAGTAGTGTATGGTATTTACGTCTACCACTATTGATGGTACTGAGAATAAATGAGATTGTATACCATTGGTTATTTCCAGCCAATATCTCAATAGAGACGTTTGTCCTGTAGTGAGGCAGCAATACGACTTTTTCCACGGGACTTTCAACCCTATTTTCGCCTTAGTCTTCATCGTATCTTCAAGGAGCTACAAACAACCAGCAAACTACCCTTCGTCTTGGAAGACAGTTCATCGGCCAGGACTTCAACCTTCCACGTAAACTTGATTTCTTAATCTTCGCTCTCTTGTGCTCATCATATTGATTGTATTCATATTCATTTTTCTGATGTAACTTCCAAAGTCCACATTTAATAGCAGTCCATGAGCAAGCTTATGCTCTTCCTCGTGGATTAAGAGATCCTTCAGTTAGACCAAAATCTAAAGCACAAGCTGTTGGTCCATTAACTCCTCCCGATGATAACGAAGGGAATGTAATTCAGCCTCAAGGAAATATTCCTTCTACAATACTTGCGAGTGTACTAAGTCAACAAAATAAATTGATCAAGGATAATCTTCTCTCATCTAACCTGGACAAGATTGAAAGCATGTATGCAACACTTAGTAGCCAATTTGTGGTTTTGCTACAGTTTGTTTCTTGCAATGATAGTGCAGCACGTGCAAATGCTAAGGTCTATGATGATAGACCTATACTTACACCCTTATCTAAACCAGTCTTTGAACCAGACACCCCAGTTAACCTTAAACCTATACCAACACCTCGTACCCAGTTTCCACAATCCCCGTGTTCTAATCCTTCCTCTGTGAAACCAACCCCTCTTGCAGCACCAAGATCTAGTCTAATTTCCGGTATTAATGAGCATGATACTGGTATTAATGTGATGCCAGTAAGTTTTAAAATTGCCAAGCAACAAATACCAATATTTGAAGCAAAATGTTCACTCAATGATCCCATGAAACGACAGGATGAATTTAAACAATGGATTCGTAAGATTGAAATTGTCATTCCAGAGGGACATGATGAAACCAGGATTAAAGTTGCAAAAACACATTGTCAAGGTCATGCAGGAGCTATTATCAATAGTGGTCAGTTTGCACAATATACCATTTGGAATGAATTTAGAAGGGCTTTAAGGGATAAATTTGGTAATGTCAGAAGTTCAAGGGATTTCTTTAGAAGAAGATTTTCAGATTGAACTTGAAGCAGCAGTTCTTTCGGGTGGAAGGGATTTTCCTAATGAGATTGGGGATGTAACAATTTTCTTCAAGATTTACCAGAACGATTACGACCCTTGGTTGTTCCAGGTGAAGATGGTCCTTTGACACAACTCGTCACGAATACAGAACGTATCTGGCACTGTCAGAATAATGCATTTTATTTGAGGGAGAGGAGACTATTCTCGGGTGTGTCGTCTGTCAATTTGAGTCTAGCAACTGCTAACAATGAGCCGTGCTGCGGTTTTCACCGCTCCAAAGGCACTTCACAAAAGATTGCAGAGGTAAGCCTCTGTCTAATGTTTGTTTGCAATGTTTACAGCCAGGTCATCTAAGATCTCGATGTCTTGGATTACAGCAGCCACATGAAAAGGAACAATCTACATGTGTTCAGAATGCTGTGCCCTTTCAGAAAGGCCAGCAGTGTTAAAACTCCCTGTAAACTGTTGGCTAAATGCAAAAGGGAGATGGATTTATGCTTAGTGTCTGATAAGAATTTAGTGGGTCGACCTTTGATAAAAGTTTGTATTAATGGTCAGGAATTGCCTGCATTCATCGATACTGGATTTCTGCATCCTTGTTGAAAGTCTCGGCATTGAAGTCTCTAAGCGTTATTTCACGTTCCAAAGGAGCCAGGTTACTTGTTAGTGCTTCTGGTAACCTTCTTGATGTTTTGGAAGAAAAGGATTTTTAGATTTCTTTTGCCCCAGGACTTAGCCTGACACACAGATTAGTCGTAGTTGATGAAAGTTGTGATATTCCAGGTTCCTTATTAATTGGCATAGATGTATTGCATAGATTTGAATTCAGTTTGGTTCATTCACATAAGCCAGGACAGACTTTATCTTTCTCTTGATTCAGTTAGAGTACCTGTAACCTATACAGATCATCCAGGAATTTCTAGTGTCCTTTTGCAAGCGCATCTTTTTCAACAACCAGTTCTGTGTGCAAGAGTTCTCAGAAATACTAGTATTCCTCCAGTGAGTGCTAAGTTTATTTCATGTTCAGTAAATCGTGGTATTCCTGATGGGGATGTATATATAGAAGGTCTCTTGCATGATCTATTGATTCCTCATTTAGTTGCAAGTGTACAGAATAGGAAAGTTTACATCTGGATAGTTAATACTTTACCTCGCAGAATTAAGCTAAAAAAAGGTAAGCTATTAACAACAGTGGAGGAAGTTTCCAACTCTGACCCAAGTAAAATATCAATGATAGGTAATGCCTCTTCATGTAATACTGAGGTAGTAACCCAAGCAGAACTTCCAAATTTAGAACATTTAACGAAAGAGCAAAGGAGTAATGTCTTGCCTATTCTACAGAAGCACAAGGGTTTATTTGATGGTGATAAAATTACTATTGGTAAAGCCAAGGGTATTGTGCATTACATTCCTGCAGGTGATGCAGCGCCTATTTGTTCTAAACAGTGGTGTCTTCCACAGTCAGCCAAAGACTTTATTAAGTTTGAGTGTCAGTCCATGCTTAAAGCAGGAGTAATTGAACTATCAATGAGTCCATGGCTTAGCAATGTGATTCAAGTAGTAAAAAGGGATGGGTCTCATCGTTTCTGTGTTGACTACAGGCTGTTGAATAATGTTACCATAGGGGATACGTATCCACTTCCCAGGATAGAAGAAACGATTGATAGCCTCGGCGAAGCACATTTCTTTTCTACTCTAGACTCTAGAGCAGCATACTGGACTATAGAGGTTAATGAGGCAGATCGCCCTAAGACGGCAATTTCGGATGGGCAGAACGTTTTTTCAATGGATTCGAATGCCATTTGGTTTAAAGTCTTCTCCAAGCACTTATTAAAGGCTAGCTAATTTGGTCTTGAGCCCAGTATTAGGACGTCATACACTTTGTTATCTAGATGATATTATATATAGTAAAAAAAAAAAAAAAAAAAAACTTACTCTTTTGTCTCGTGCAGGTTTTTAATTAAACATGGCAAAATGCGAGATTGCTTGCCCAGAACTTAAATTCTTAGGATTTCATCATTTCTGCTTCAGACGTACAACCTGAACCTGGTAAAGTGAAGGCCATATGTGACCTCCCTACACCCACCAACTCACAGCAGGTGAGAAGGATTATGGGTGCTGCTGGATACTTCCGCAGGCATATCAAAGATCACTCTAAAATAACTGCTTCACTTTCTGATTTAACTAAGAAGAATGACAAGTTTGTTTGGAAGCCAGAACATGAAAAGGCTTTAGTTAGTTTAAAGGAAGCATTAGTTACTGTTCCTCTCATGAAACGTCCTTATTTTGTCTTGCTATTCAAAATCCATACAGATGCAAGTCAGCAAGCCATTGGTGCTTGTTTAATCCAAAATCATGATGAACAACCTCACCCAGTTTCCTATTACTGTCGCAAACTTAGAGGTGCATAGATTCGTTATTCAGCGACTGAGTTGGAGGCTTTAGCTGTTGTTGAAGCTATTAAAGCATTCCACCCATATGTATATGACCATAAATTTCATATCTATACGGATCATAAGCCATTAGTCTGCTAGAATGACCTGGTGGAGTTATGATTGCAAAGTCTTCTATAAAGAAGGAGACAGTAATCAGGTTGAAGACTCTTTTTACAAAGAAATCATAGATTTTCTTGAAGGTCGATCATTCCCTAAGCGCAAATTACCTGCAAGATTGGACGAGTTTGACTTGTTAGATAGAGTTCTATATCACGTCAAAGATAAGGCTTCTGGTTTGGTAAGTCAGTTATGTATTCCTTTGAAATGCAGATTACATGCCCTGGACATTGCTCATAATAGCAAGATTGCTGGTCATCCTGGGACCTATCGTACATATAGAAAACTCCAGGAATTATATTACTTTCCTTGCGCACTTAGTTATACTAGGAATTATGTAAGTGAGTGTTTGACTTGTAAAAAACGTAAAGCCCAATAAAGGCATCAAGCACTATTAGCAGATGCTCCACTTGTATTTAGCATCCTCGTGCGAGTCAGCATGGATCTCGTTGAATTGCCAAAGTCAGACAATGATTTCAAGTATGTCTTGGTAATTGTAGATCAGTTATCACGTTTTACTCAGCTTGTACCTCTCAAAGATAAACAAGCAGTAACTGTCACGAATGCTTTGATTAATGATTTCATCACAATCTTTGGTCCACCACAAGCTTTCATATGTGATAAGGGCACTGAATTTTCTAATTCTCTTCTCAGAGCTGTTTTGTAAGCTGCTGGAAACTAAGATAAACTTTACAACCCCTTATCATCCAGAGAATAATGGGTTATGTGAAAGGACTATAAGAGTAGTTAACGATACTTTATATGCACTGACTGAGAAGAATCCTCGTCGGTAGGACACGGTGATACCTCATGTTAGGTTTGCTATCAAATCTTCAGTCAACAGGTCGGTAAATAACCAACCCTTATATTTGATGCTTGGACAGTCTTTACATTATCCAGTTGGATTAACAAATTAATTGTAAATAAACCTGCTAATGAAAGGTTTGCAAAGTTAATTCAGGCACACGATGCAGCTGTACTTGCAAGTAAACAATGTAAAGAATATAACAAGGATTACGTTGCAAGGAAGTATATACCTGCTACTGATTTGGATGTTGGTAGTCTAATTTTACGAAAAAGTCCTCCTCAGAAAGCCACTGGTCTGACAGCACGCTGGACAGGTCCCTTAAGGATCACAAGGCGTACTGGACCTGTGACTTATCTGGTGAAAGACCTGGTAAAGAATAGTGTTTATCGACTTCATCGTAATGATATGCTGCCCTACGAGGCACAAGACGAACTGGAGATAGTCTTGCTAGATGGTGTTCTTGCAGAACACTCTCCTGATGATCCGGTAAGTGTTATGATGTTATCCCTTGCGAGAAGATTCAGAGTAATTTTTGTCTTTGGAGTTTAATGTGTTTGTAATGTTAAGTATTCTTTCGGTGATTGGGTATATCATATTTGTATAATGTTAGAGCATCTTTAATAAAATGGATCAACATTCCAGTGCTTGCATAGAACAGGCCTCTTTATTTTTCTGTCCACATGAAAGCTCAAAAAAGTAGGATAATAAAATATTTTGTATTTCTTTTCATTCCAGTTCTACATTAAATGTATTTTTTTTTTTTTTTTTTTTATTCCATCCATTTATTTTGTGCATTGATATACTCACTCTTTTACATTACCGAAGTGCAAAATACAAACCAAATCGAAATGCAGATTCTACTTAATAGTATATATCAAAGCCTATGTATTATGCAGTAGCTGTATATGAATAAAATGATTTACTTTCCTGATTTCC
>BOPN01005313.1:77531-82531 GCA_017312705.2 Penaeus japonicus
AATCACCAGAAAAAAAAAAAAAACGTGAAATACACTAAATTACACTAAAATAAAAAGTAAAAATATGAAGGCAATTGGAGTAGATGCGGTCCTTTGTTGTCCGCACTCCATGTGACTCATTTGCTCAGAATGTGGATTGCCAAAGACTTCTACATAACTCTTGACTATAACCAATAAAAATGGTAAAATAAAATACCAGTAAACAAAGGCAAGAGGTCTCCTATGGAGAGTCAAATTCACCTACAGGATACAGAAAAAGAAATAATGTTATACTGTAATTTCACTCGTTTTTCTCCAAAATGCCTTTGATCTCGCAACGATGATAATCATGGAAAGAAAACGTATCCTTTTAACCAAAGCCATGGGAAAGAAATGTGTCATTTTGCCTAATTCAGTAAAAGAAATGGGTCGTTTTTTCATAAATCATGGACTACTGTAAATGGTGACACTATTTCTTAAGCGCTATTTAGTTATGTTAGGATGAATACCTGTTTAAACTTCAGAAAGTCTCGGTATTATTTTTTTTCTTCAAAAAAAGACATTTCGTTATTCTTTATTTTTGTAACGGCCATTTTTCAAAAACAAAAAACCTTTACAAACAAAAGCTTTAGGATAAAATAACTTATTTGTAATATTTATCACAAGGTGTGTGTGTTATCTATATCAAAGACAAATTCACATAAATGATAGAAAAAAAGGAACTGAAGTAATAACTGCATTTGTTTAATTCCGAAATACAATGCTCTTTTAATCTCATTCACCTATAAAAGAAAGAAATCATTTTATTCGATTCATATGTATATACTCACATCATAGATGTATACACAGTAGAATACTGTGGTCTACACGATGAGCGAGAATTTTACAAGAAATGCTCATTTACTTCCTTAATTATTCTTTAAAATGTTAGGAAGGAGCAATTATTTTCTCTTAAGCCACTCGGCTTCCAAATGCTCCCTTCCTGAAAACGTCTACCTTGACCCCTTTGATTGATTTGGAACACTTTTTTTGTTATTTATTTGCTTTACCTCATCCCCCTGCATAACAGACTCAACAGACTTTTCTTTGTTAAAAGGGGGCATGCGGTCTGCTTAACAAAATCCCGTAGAGCAATTATAATATGGGTAGAATATTCCTGTGCCAGTGCAATTCCGATAATGCCTAAATCCATCAGGAAATCCACATTGTCATCGGAGGTTATAGCAACCTCATACTGTGAGGGGATGATGATGAACCCAGGTTAGCCGATAGTTAGCTGTGTGGAGTATGATCATTTACCGATACTTTCACAGAATAAACAAAACGTTTCTTTGTCATTTGTGGAATAACTTTGTCATCCTTTTCGGAGGATATTACCTTGCATTATTGATAACCTCATGTAGGTCATAACTGAATATAAGAAGGACTACTTCCTTTCAGAGAGAAATAAATTCAAAACCTTAGGTCATTACAAATGATGGCTGTGACCTCACGTGGGCCGATAATTACCTATTTAGGGTCATCATTAGTTAATGACAACTGAACACTGTAGTTGTTGCCTGGTGACAACTGTATTTACATTCTGTTGCAAAAATATAAAAGAAAAACTAAATTCATTAACTGGATATTAACTTTTCAGCAAAGACCATTGCGATGATTGATTATGACCCCAGGTAAGAAATGTGTATATATTCCGTGATAAGGTGTAACATAATTTGTCGAGTAATCAATACTAGACATGTTACATTCTTATATATGTAACAAAATATTTTGCCCATCAATGTTTTTCACTTTCTATCATCGACACAAAATCATGTATCATTTCTGTGTTGGTCTTCTGGGACTAATTTTAGCTTTAAACATACATCCATAGGTCGGGGTAAAAATATTCCAAACTAGAAGCACTAAAGCAGAATACAATCGCAGACAGGGCAGAGAGGGATGGAGCCATAATAATAATAATGATAATAAAATGGAAATTCACAAATACAAGTAAAAAGAACAACTTTACAGAGAATACTGGAAAATGAAAAATTATGATTTTGACCAAAAGGAAACTTTAATCTAGTACATGAACAACACATCCTGAATCACACTCAAAACTATACAAATCGTCTAGCTCTCGATAACCCAGACCAATGTCCCCTAATCATTTAATACAGCCTCATGAAACTCATGATATGCACGAAGAGAAAGCCAAATCAAGAAAATGGAACTACTAAACTTGCCCTCTTGATAATACAACACTTTAAACGCCTCACTCGCCTCACGATATTTCCCCTCGAAACTCATGTAAGCTTTAACAACCCTAATGCCGAAGCAGGAAAAATAAAACTTGCTAATGTGAAAAAGGTCAATTTCTCTCCTGGAAATCCCAGGAAAAATATTTGAAAAATAATAAGTAACATATTACAACAGCACTTAGAAAAAAGAAAAAAGAAAACGAAAAATCAAGAGAAATTGTTGCCTTAAAAGAAACAGAGGTACGGACATAGTATTTGCAATAGCTTATGCAATATAATCGAAAGATAAGATTAGATAAGATGAGTCAGCACTCATAGCTGACAGAGGCCGGGCCGCCTCGTGCATATAGCCTGGGCGAAGCGACGTCTTCGCAAATCTGTCCGAACTGAACTGAATAATCGAAAGAGATATTTCGTAGACGTTCGACAAAGCATGGCAAAGTTTCCTGAAAGTTTCTTGGCAATTTCCTTGCTGTAAATCCGCAAAAATCAAACTAGACAACACGATCTGCGAAGAATGCGACCCAAATAAAGATAGGGATAAGCCAGATTTGCGGAGCAGATGCTACGCCGGGCTTGTATGCACTGAGGCGACCCCGCCTGATTCAGCGTGTACTGACTCGTGAAAGAATGTGGCAACGAATGTTGACTCGATCTGACTTTGGTCCTTACCCAATGAGTGCCCAGCTACGTCAGTAACCGCCAGGTGACAGTGAAAAGTCACGAGTTTGGACGGGACTCGATCTGCCGATCACGGGGATATGAAGTCGACACGCTACCACTGAGCTACCAGACACCTACCCAAATATGCGGTGCCGCAAGGCACTGTCATCCCATCCACCCTGTTCATTATATATAACTCTGACAGCTCTCCACCGATACTACACTGCAACTATTTGTACTATACCGAAACTATTACTCAAATCATAACTCATTAAATCATGTTACATAATGGCAAAAAGCCATCCTCATAATAAAAAGCTTTGCATTCCAATGGAAAATCCAAAGAACACAACTTAATTCGAAATAATATCAGAGGCAAAGACGAATCTCACACTAATCATAATTATGGGAAATGAAATACGTCCATCACGACACTGCAGTCCCCTCGGCTTTACCAATAGAGGAAAGGGCACAATTACACTTCCCTAAAGAAAGGGCCAAACTAGCCAAGGCTACCATTGCAAAATGCAAACAGTGCTGCAGAGGACATAAAATATAAAAAAGACAACCTTCTAGAACTCACATCAGACGTCTCAACACACTTTCTAGACGCAGACTCCTCACACTCTATGCTGTTCAAAACTAAGTCTTCATCTGGGTAGTAAACGTCAGACAAATTAACATTCCCTCTGCCGAACAATTCACACGACATTCCACACAACAATTCACATAAATGGTGACGCAGAAGCTTATCATTCAGAAACAAGATGGTGCAGCCAGTCTACTCGAGACAAAAACTCGGATGATGAAACCTGAAAAAGAACAAAATGTGTGAATTGTAACACCACTGCAAAGAGACAAGTTTTATTTTCTTTTTTTTTTTTTTTTTTTTTTTTTTTTTTTTTTTTTTTTTTTTTTTTTTTTTTTTTTTTTTTCTTTTTTTTTTTTTTTACCAAGACCACAAGCTAACCACTATGCTACACTACTTGGTCAAATATGCCACATCATGTTCAGTGACTACCCTTCGTTTTCCTTTTCCAACTGATCTCCAAAAAACTCTTCAAACTGTCTCACAATCACTTTATCTACAGCCAAATTTCCTTTCCACCATCCTTACAGCTCCTTTAACCACTTCCTCTTCCATTTTCTATGCTTAAGAAAAATAGATGAAAATGACAATAAAACAGAAAGAATAAAACAACTAAGAAACAGACAGAAAGATAAAAAGAAAGAGAAGGAACACCAATGCACACACACACACACACACACACACACACATATATATATATATATGCTAATAAAGATTAGTCCAAGCTTACAACCCCTCAACCATACAGCCCTGTCTGATACCTTACCATATAAGGATATCACCAAGGCATTCTCTCACACCTAGAATAAGGACATATTCAGAAGGAAAAGTGACTGAATAGATAAACGTTAACATTTCAACCTTATTTTAAATTCTTCCTTAAGGTTCTTCATGCAATGTCATTTTTTTCTTTTTCTTTTTTTTTTAAGACTCAATCCGTTTATCTTCAATAGCTTAGCGTAGAGAAAACATATTTCTCTCTGCGGCACCGAAGCTAAACTGAACCTGGAAGAACAACAGTCAAGATATATACTAATAAGATAATAACAATAACAACTTGACATATAATCGGAAAAGTAAACATAAAAGAAAGCATCTCCTCACCCTTCACTGGGGCTACCAGTTGGTACGCTTTGTCAAAGAGAAGAAGTACCACAGCACACGAACTTGCAGACGAAGCTGAGAAGTTTGGTTGGAAGTGCTTTTAAGAAGATTGGTTGGGAGTGCTTTGAGAAATTTGGTTGAAAGGGCTTCAAGAAGTTTGATAGGAAGTGCTTTAAGAAGTTTTGTTGGAAGTGCTTCAAGAAGTTTTGTTGGAAGGGCTTTGAGAAGATTGGTTGGAAGTGCATCAAGAAGTTTGGTTGGAAGGGCTTTGAGAAGATTGGTTGGAAGTGCTTTGAGAAATTTGGTTGAAAGGGCTTCAAGAAGTTTGATAGGAAGTGCTTCAAGAAGTTTGGTTGGAAGGGCTTTGAGAAGATTAGTTGGAAGTGCTTCAAGAAGTTTGGTTGGAAGGGCTTTGAGAAGAT
>BOPN01005313.1:100031-101031 GCA_017312705.2 Penaeus japonicus
CATCTCTCTATTTATCACTGGAATGGGTTCAACCACATGGGTTTCGACTGTTAATTATCAGAAACCATAATCATTCTAACCTTTATAGTATATAAGATGACAGTATATTCGAGTGAACAAATAGCATCAAGCGGCTCTTTTTCGGTTAAGGATTGGTTACGTCAAAGGGGCACGTGCATAATTTCTTATATGTTTATATCATCTTTTTTAGATCTTTTATGTGAAATAGATCTTGAATCATGGTTAGATCAATATACATAACTTGATGACTGCATATGAGAAGGTTATAGATTAACCGCGTTTATGATAAGTTAAGTGAATTCATCAAATATATGGGGGTAGAACTTTTATTAAAGAACACACAGAGCATCGGTTAATACACCAATAAGTAATCAATGATACAAATGACATGTTATTTTTTCAAACTAAAATACAGAGCGAATAAAAATCAGACTGCCTAACTGCAATCTTTTATATGAGCGAAATTCCCATGCACATCCTCCTCACTCAACCACGTATTTTCGCCCAACTGAATTCATCATTCACATTAATACAGAAACTCATTATTCCATGTTCCATTAGCCTTCAGACACAATAAATATTTTTACAATAATATGATATTGTTCCCTTACAAAAAAATAATCAAGTGGTAATAACAAATTGTACTACTTTTACACACAATCTTTCAACAATGCTGTTGTTTGAATTCGGTAATTGTATGAAGGATGAATGAGAAGTATTGCTCTGACAATTGGGAACACAAAAAACTTTTTGTGTCTGCATCTATGTTTTGAGGTTAAACCCATTTACAATAATAAACAGCTGAATAATGTCTTAAGTGAAATATGTGTGTGTATAGATAGATAAATAGATAGATTGACATAGATACATACATACATACATACATATATATATATATATATATATATATATATATATATATATATATATATATATATATATAAACATGTATATATATTTCTTATATATGTTTGCATAC
>BOPN01005314.1:45000-47500 GCA_017312705.2 Penaeus japonicus
ACGGTGAAAGTGGGAGTTTGATGTGTTTATGTGGGTGTGTTTCTCTCTCTATCTATCTATCTATCTATCTCTTTCTCTCTCTCTCTCTCTCTCTCTCTCTCTCACTCTCTCTCACTTCCTACCTCTCTATCTCTCTCTCTCTTCCTTTCTCCCCCTTTCACTCCCCCCCCCTCTTTCTCTATCTATCAATCCTTCCATCCATCTACCTCTCACTTATTCATCCATCTAACTATCTCATCTCTTGCACTGCCGTCTGATTATTGATTGGTAAAACAAACAAAACAAATGGGAGTAAGAAAGCGAAGATATACCGATTGATATTATGTTCTATAGATTTATATAAATCACTGCTTTTCTATATTCACGGTAACAATAGTAATAGCAAAATACATCAGAGTTGTTAAAAATTATATACATAGATAGCACATACATATATGATACAATTTTTTATATATATATATATATATATATATATATATATATATATATATTTATATATATTTATTTATATATATATAAATATATATATATATATTTTTTTTCATATATATGTTTGTGTGTTTGTGTATGTTTATGTGGGTGGGTGTGTAAGTGTATGTGTAAGCGTGTGGTCAGCCTGTATGAATCCATTACAGGACGCAAGACCTTGTGTTTCCAATTTTGACCCCGAAATCTTGAATATTTCATCGATCCAACTTGCCATTGGTCTTGTCCTTGGATCCCCCTATGTTACTTATTCGCCAATTCATCTCCTTTGTCCACCTCTCATCCTCGTTCGTACATACACGACCTGCCCACTTGATCTTCCACTTTGGTCTGTTCCCTCACCCACGTTGTTCTCCCGCTGCTCCTTGGGTTTATTCCCACCATTAATCTTTCCTTTCCTCTCTGACAAGTTCCCTTTTCTACTTAAGTGGTTCGGTCTTTGGAAATGTTTACAATCCATATGTCATGACAAGGAGAATGTATTGATTGAAAGTTTTTTTTTTCTTATTTATCTATTTAGACCTAATGGCAAGGAACCTATTCATATGCTTCCATGTCTGCTGAAGCTATTCTAACCAATCCTAATTTGGTTTTCTATCGCTGTCAAAGGTTGTATATGTCCCAGCTGTATCTATTCATAGAATACTTTTGCGCTTGCATTTTCATCGATTATCAAACACGAATACCTCCTTTCATTTTGACATCAAAGTCCCCGATGATCACGGTAAAATGGGCTTTTGCTCTATCGGCGGCTACAGCTTGGGGCTTAAACTATAATAATCGATAGATTTTTATGGAAGCTGCTACATTACTCATATATAGAATACAACGGGGTTCATTTAGAGGCACTCTTGAACAGAGAAACCTAATCGGAATTCTCGTTAATCTCCCCGATATAACACGTGTCAATTACTGTAATTGACACATAATTTCTGCTCTTCATCAATTCTTTTAATTCAGTTCACAAAGTCAAGCAACATCCCAACCAATTGATACGAGTACCTCAAACAATGTCAATGAAACTGTTCTCAGAGTCCTAACGTTCTATTTGCAGAGGTTGCACAGGTTCCTCGGCACAAATCAGACCGGTTCCTTTCAACACCCTCTGCTCCAAGATCCCTTGTCGTGCTCGAGAATTACTTACTGCTTCGGGTCAAAAACAACCAATACCACCCCACCTACTGTCATCTTAGTAAGGGAGAGATTTGTCGGGATGTTATTAATAAGCATTTCTAGCAGGCTTAATCTGTCTAGCATAGGTTTATTAGATCCCAGCAACATGCAAGATTGCACACGACAACAAGGTAGACTTCACGGGGCATTGATAAGTAATCTGTGTATCTCTCTATTTCTCCCTTCCTGTCTTTTCCTCCCTCCCTCCCTATACATACACACACACACACACACACACACGCACACACACACACACACGCGCACACACACACACACACACACACACACACACACACACACACACACACACACATACATATATATATATATATATATATATATATATATATATATATANTATATATATATACAGATATAGACGGACAAACAGACAGTAAAGAGAAAGAGTGTAAAAAGAAAGAAAAAGACAGAGAAGGCTGCGGGTCTAAGTGACAGTGGCTCGGAAAGTAAATATGTAATAAAATACTTATATAGATAAAGGTTATACCAGTCTTTGAACAGTATTATTCAATTGCACTACTTACCTGCAGTTGGTCTAGTTATGTGCCTGTTTGTATTCACAGCAGCTATTGCATGACAAGATGCAAATCACGCTTATGAAACCTGCATGACAATTACTTTAGTCAAACGAGAATGCATGATCCAAAGAGAGAGAGAGAGAGAGAAAGGGAGGGGGGGATGGAGAGAAAGAGAGAAGGAAATAGAGAAAGAAGATATGTGTGTGTGTGAGAGAGAAAGATAAAAATAGAGAGAGAGATAGATGAAGTATACACACTAAAATGATGATTATAAAAAGATTATTTTCAATCAGATCCTAACA
>BOPN01005314.1:70000-72500 GCA_017312705.2 Penaeus japonicus
AAGATAAACAACAAAGATGAATTAACATAATATTGAATAATAAAAATACAAAACAAAAACAAATAACAAAGATGAATTACCATGATATTAAATGATTCTTGCTTCATCCCCGTTACTTCCTTTCCTGTAAAAGTCAAAGGGCTTCGTGGAAAGGATCCTGCGTTCGAGACTACAAGCAATAAGGATGGTTTGCTGTCTTCGGGTTGATCAATCATTGCTTTATGTCTGTTAGTGCTGTTTTTGTTGTTGTTGTTGCGCGCGTGTGTGTGTGTGTGTGAGAGAGAGAGAGAGAGAGTATGTGTACGTCCATCTGTGTGTGTGTGTGTGTGTCTGTGTGTGTGTGTGTGTGTGTGATGTGTGTGTGTGTGTGTCTGTGTGTGTGTGTGTGTGCGTGTGTGTGTGTGTGTGTGTGGGTATGTGTACGTCCATCTGTGTGTGTGTCTGTGTGTGTGTGTGCGAGTATGTGTATATCCATCTGTGTGTGTGTGTGTGTGTGAGGGTATGTGTACATCCATCTGTGTGTGTGCGAGTATGTGTGTGTGTGTGTGTGTACGTATAAGGATACACGTGCGTCTAAACCAAAAAAATACGTACGTCCGTCCACGAGAGACAATGAACACGCTCTCACATTTTCACATCTCTAAGTCATGTTAATCCGACTCTCCTCACGAGAGAAAATACAGGCATCAAACGCCCCCGAGTCAGCTGGATTGCATCTCCTCCACTCCATCTTTAATCAAATGTGTCAAGCTGATTTAAAGAATAAGTGTTTGATTATCACGCATGGAGAAAGAGACTCGATATGGTGATGATCATTGAGATTCCTTTCCCGATGTTTTTTTGTTTTGTTTGTTTTTTCTTTCTTTTAATTCTCTTTTTTTTATCTTGTTTTGTTTCTTTTTATTTCATTTTGTCTTAGTTTGATTGACTTCGTGTGTTTGATTTATATTTTACTTTGTTTTTATTTTTGAGTTTGGTCTTTTCGATTTTATGTTATTTTTATGTTTGGTTATTTAAGTTTTTTTTACGGTGATTATCTGATTTTACTTTGATTTACTCTATTTTACTTTGAATTCTAATTCTTACATATTTCACGTTTTTATTTTGAATTTTATAGTTTTTCGCTTGTATCTTCATTTTTTTTTTTTTTTTTTTTTTTTTTTTTTTTTTTTTTTTTTTTTTTTTTTTTTTTCCCTTAAACGTACACTTAATAGACTTTACTTATTCTAAGTTACTTTCTTCCTCTGAATATGTTTCATTTACTCTTTTACTTCATCTTTACGTGTGTGTGTTTTTTTATAATCTAATTTCTGACTCTAATTCTGTTCTAACTATACCTCGTCTTTCTTTATTTTTAAATTTACTTTAAGGCCTACTCTACTTTGATTTACTTTGTTGATTCAAATTTACTTTCAGTTTACCTTTGTTTACTGTTTTTGTTTTATTCTCCATTATTTCTTAACAATGAGTTTATTTCTATTTTGATTTGATTTTTTTTTTTTTTTTTTTTTTTTTTTGTTTTAGTTTATTTCATTTTACTTTTTTCTTTTTGTTTCATAAGTTTATTTCATTTTACTTTTTCCTTTTTGTTTCATTTTTTGCTTTGACTATAGAGTCCTTATAATTTACTTTTTTTATTCATCTGAACTTTGAATTCATCCTAAATCTATTTCACTTTACTAATATTTTTATTCAGATATACTTTTTCTTTATATTACTTCTTTTCTTTTCTTTATTTTTTTCTTTGTTTCATTTGTTATTCTACTTCTCTTCTCCTTTTTTTTCTTTAATTTCCTTTCCTCTTTATTTCTCTTTCCATTTTCATCCTTTTCTTCATATTCGTCTCTTTCAATATATTTTGTCTCACGTTCGTACCCACTTATTATTTTGCTTATTTTTAATTCTTTTCTTGTCATTGTTCGTACAAATTATGATACTAATGATAATGATAATCACGATGACAATAATTATTATAATAATAATGATGATACTGATAATGATAATAATAATAATAATAATAATAATAATAATAATGATAATAATAATAATAATAATTACAATAATAATAATAATAATAATAATAATAATAATAATAATAATAATAGTGATAATAATAATAATAATAATAATGATAATGTCAATAATTATAATAATAATGATAATAACAATAATAATAATAATAATAACAATGATAATAAAAATAATGATAATTGTGATAATAATAATAATATCAGTAATAAAAACAACAACAATAATAGATAATGATAATAATAACAATGATGATAATGATAATGATGATAATAATAATAACGATGATTATAATGATAATAATAACAATAATAATTAAGAAAAATACAACAATTCTAATGATGATTATAATTCCAATGATGATACCTATAACAACACTGGTGATAATGATGAGACAACAACAACAACAACAATAATATGGATGATAATATTGATAAAAAGTATAGATATGATGGTGAGGGTAATAATGTGA
>BOPN01005315.1:0-2500 GCA_017312705.2 Penaeus japonicus
GGGGGGGGGGGAGAGAGAGAGAGAGGGAGAGAGAGAGAGAGAGAGAGAGAGAGAGAGAGAGAGAGAGAGAGAGAGAGAGAGAAAGAAAGAAAGAAAGAAAGAGAGAGAGAGAGAGAGCGAGAGAAAGAGAGAGAGAGAGAATAGAAAAAAAGAGGAAAGAAAAAGAACACAAAGAGTAAAAATAAAAATAGAATGAAAGGGAAAGAGATAAAAAGCACCAAAGAAGACATTTACTTCGCATGGGAATCGATCATGGCCGGGAAGACATAAATGCATGCGTGATCACCTAACATGGCGGCTACCATGCGATTTTTACCGTGTTTTTTTTTGCTGTTGATGGTCTTACAATGACCCATAGCAGTCTTGAAAGCTTTCTCCTGTTATACTGAAGGATGTCATGTTTGTATTCCAGTCTATCTATCCCTCTTACAACATTAAAAAGATACTCAGGTTTAAATTAATGATATGCTCGTACCAACTCCCGCAGGTCACTTTTCCCGCCCAAAAATGAGGTCTGACATTTATTTTTCCCAAAAATAAAGAACAATTCAGAAATCTCAGTGCCATATTTTCCCCTTTTACTTTTCCATCATATATCACTGTATAAAGTCTCTAAATATCTAGAAAAGAAGAATAACCGTAAACAAAACCGCAAAATAGTGTCGATTTTCCGAAAATGGGGCTTTTCTCTGCACGATCGTCAACGTCAAATTAAAATGTCGTTTAGTCTGTTTGTCTTTTGTTTTTCTTAGTGTTCTTAAAAATGGGGTTTTTCTTTTCTTTTCTTTCCGACTTTTGAATATCTGTTGAATTAAATTACTCAACGGACGAAGAGTAAGACACAGAGAGAGAGATAAAAAAAGGAAATACTTCAAATGAAGTACATCTATCTTTAGTGAAATGAAATAGTAATCTCTTTCGCTCGGTCTCTCTCTCTCTCCCTCTCTCTCCCTCTCTCTCTCTATCCATCTATCTATCTATCTCTATCCATCTCACTCACTCTCTCCTACTTCCTACCCATCATTAAAACCCATGCCCTTTCCCCTCTTCAACTTCCTTCCCCCTCCCTCCACCACTCCCCCTCTCCCCCGTCAAGTGAAAGTGCGTAAGCCTCTCGTACGCACATGTGATGGTGAAACATTTACCCTTCGGCTGGGCACGGGTATTCGACCGTGCCTCGCCTCAGGGTATGATAATGTGCGCACGGAAGGGAGTGGTAGTGGTAGGGGGGGGGGGGAGGGAAAGGGGAAAGGAGGGAATGTAAGGTGAAAATGGTAGTGATTGAGGGAGAGAAAGGGAGGGGAAGGAAGGTGGAGAGAGAGAGATTGAGAGAGAGAGAGAGAGAGAGAGAGAGAGAGAGAGAGAGAGAGAGAGAGAGAGCGAGAGAGAGAGAGAGAGAAAGAAAAAAGAGAGAGAGAGAAAGAAAAAAGAGAGAATGAGAGAGAGAGAGAGAGAAAGAAAACAAAGAGAGAGAGAATGAAAGAGAGAGAGAGAAAGAGAAACAGAAAGAAAGCGAGAGAAAGAATGAGAGAGAGAGAGAGAGAGAAAGAAAAAAGAGAAAGAGAAAGAGAGAGAGAGAGAGAATGAAAGAGAGAGAGAGAAAAAGAGAAAGGGAAAGAGAAAGAAAGCGAGAGAAAGAATGAGAGAGAAAGAGAGACCCAAAATATCGCGTTAACAAACCACAGGATTCCAGACATAAGGAAGCTGACTTGTTACCGATACCCGAAACTCACCCCCCACCCCCCCACCCCCACCCCCACCTATGGAAACCCTACCTCAACAACCTCCCCTTCCCCCTCCCCCTCCCCCACCACTAGCCCCTGCCCCAAGCTAGGTTAGCTAGGCCTATTGAGGAGAAAGTCAACTCATCTAACTAGAAATGACCATCGCCTAGGGATAGAAAGAGGGAATAGAAAAGGGAGGAGGGAGTAGAGATAGGTATGGGAGAGGGGAGGGGGAAGGGGCTTGCGATGGGAGCTAGGGTGTCGAGAGGAGGGAGAGGTCTAAGAGGGGTCAGAGAGGGGTAGGGGAGAGGGGTCAGGGGGGATAGAGAGGACTTCTCGGCCAAAGGTGCAATCAGGCCGGCCTTCCTCCTTTGGCGGCCCTCCGCTGTGTTTATCTAATGGGCACGAAAGGAGGGGTATTTGTGTGGGGGGTGGGGTAGGGGTGGGGGTATAGGGGGAAGGGAAGAGGGAGGGAAAGGGGAACACGGAGGGAGGACAAAACACACATGCTCATACACACTCACACACACACACACACACACACTCATACACACACTCGTGCACACACAAGTACACACACGTGCACACATACACACAAGTACACGTATCCCAATGTGTACTTTGCCCCTCCAAGTACTTAAGCGCAGAAGGGGCGGTGCCGCACACTTACCGCCACAGACCTTTTACTAAGAGCCGCCGCCGCCGCCGCCGCCAGCTGGGAAGGGAGATGATGTTATCCCAGGGAGATTTTCACCTGGTCTGGCCGTACTGTCAAT
>BOPN01005315.1:75000-80000 GCA_017312705.2 Penaeus japonicus
TATGTTATGTGAAACGATTTATTCACGCTGTACTTTAACGTTCTTTAACGTGTCTTGAGTCAGCTGATTGCCTTATATACTGTGGCGAAGACTGATATCAAGAGGAAAACCACATGATATTAATGATACTTGCAAAGTAATGTGTTTAATTGCAATAGCATCTAGTAATAACTTGTAATGGATTAGAAAGTTTTTAGGTTTTAGGGATAACTCATATATTTTGTATGCCTTTGATAACCGTGAATGTGGTTTGATATTTTGATTGTGATGATTATGACGATGGTGATGTTGGTATTACTGGTGATGATGATTGTGAAAACAACGATGATAATGATAATATTAATAGCAGTAATAGAGTGATGAGATAGTGATAATGATAATTCATAATGATGATAGTTCTAAGTAATGCTAATCGTAATGAAGATTATGATGAGATTAAAGATGATAATAGTAAAGATAATGATAATCGTAATGATAGTAATAAAAGTACTAATAATAGTAATGATAATAATATTAGAGAATAATGATAATAACGGTGACATTAATAATAATAATGATGATTATAATAACAATGTAATCATTGAATACATAATGAAAATGATAATAATAATAATAAGGATAATAATAATAATGATAATAATAATAATGATAATAATAATGTTAATAATGACAACGAAAACAATTATGATAAAAATAATGATGATAAGGATAACAACAATATTAATAAAAACCAAGAATACACAATAATACGGGAGCTTCATATGCTCCTTTAGCCGAGATGAGAAAAAATAATCTCTGGTGTTCTCAGAATCATGGGGAGGGAGTGAGGGGACGGGAAGAGCGGGAGATGTTTATATGAGGGGAAGAAGAAGGATGGGGGGGGGGGGGTTAGGATGTTGATTTTAGGGGGGGGGGGGGGTAGGGAAGGACACGGTGGGTGGGAGGGGGGGATATGGCCTGGCATGGAATTCGACAGAAAAGAAATTGTTAGTCGACATATATCCTTCTTCATCATCATCATCATCATCATCATATTCTTCTTCATCATCTTCTTTTTTCACCATCATCATCATCATCATATTCTTCTTCTTCATCATTAACTTCTTTTTCTTCTTCTTCTTGTTCGCATTCTTCTTCATCTTCTTCTTCATCTTCTTCTTCTTCATTTTTTCTTCTTTTTCATCTTCTTTTTCATCTTCTTCTTTTTCATCTTCTTCTTCTTCTTCCTCTTCTTTCCCTTCGTGTTCATGTGTTCCGTTTGCCTCTGCCTAGTCAAATGCTCTGTTTATTCAGGCCTCTCCATGTACATAGATATTCGCAGGAATCTATTGTGCTTACGTTTTGTTGGTTATTGTATAGTGATATTGTATAGGTTATTGTATAGTAGACATCATAGGTAGATAGTTAGTTGATATAACAATATATCTATCCACTTATCTATTCATTGATTAATTCTATGTTCTTCAACTTACGTTTAAATATGTCCATTGATTCACATTTTAACTGATTCATTCATCAACTTCTTCAATCATTATTTATCATTTTTTTATCACATCACTCCCATCAATTATAAGCTCATTATGAAATAATCAAAGAAATAATCTCACATACTCAAACATTTCAGCAGATCATCTCTCAAAAAAAAGAAAAAAAAAGAAAGAAAAAAAAACTAACTCCACTTTCAGACCTTAACTGACCTTCAGGAAGAGGTCAACCCATGACTATCTCCCCCCCCTGGAGAGTCATGTTTCCGTTTGCAGATGCTGCTGCCATAACCCGTGATTTAGGCGTCTTGGGGATGTGCGACCTGCAGGATGCAAGAACACGGAGAGGGAAGGAGAGAGAGGCAAGAGGAGTGGGAAGAAGTTTGTGTATGTCTGTGTGTTTGTGAGTGTATATGTGTGTGTATATATATATATATATATACATATATATATATATATATATATATATATATATATATATATATATATATATATATATATATACCTGTGTGTGTGTGTATGTATATATTTATATGTATATATATATATATATATATATATATATATATATATATATGTATATATATATATATATATATATATATATATATATATATATATGTATATATATATATATATATATATATATATGTATATATATATATATATATATATATATATATATATATATATATATATATATATATATATATATATATATATATATATATATATATATATATATATATATATATATATATATATATATATATATATATACATATATATATATATATATATATATATATATATATATATATATATATATATATAATATATATATATAAATATATATACATATATATATATATATATATATATATATATATATATATATATATATATATATATATATATATATATATATATATATATATATATATATATATATATATATATATATATATATATATATGTGTGTGTGTGTGTGTGTGTGTGTGTGTATGTATATATATATATATATATATATATATATATATATATATATATATATATATATATATATATATATATATATATATATATACTGTATATATATACCTCTACTAACTAGCTCCCACCCTTGCCTTCCTCCATCTCTCTCTCTCTCTCTCTCTCTCTCTCTCTCTCTCTCTCTCTCTCTCTCTCTCTCTCTCTCTCTCTCTCTCTCTCTCTCTCTCTCTCCCCCTGCCCCTCTCCCTTCCTCTCTCACCCTCTCTCTTTCTCTCCCCCCCCCCGAGCCTACTCACCCATCTCCCAGCTATCACGCATTAGTGCAAGCTTTATCAAAATTACATTTGATGAAAGTCCCCAACTGCCGTTAATTCAGACGAAACGCCGGTGGCTTAATGGTGCCATCCGAGCTCCGACAACGCTAGTGCATAGTGCCAGACAGAGAGGCACTGTGCGCTGCATTTGGAAATTACATTATTGAAGTTCTGGTGTAATTGTGTGATGGAAGGACACGGGAAGTTGTGTTGATTTGTTAAATATCTTGTTGATTTTGGGTTTATTTGTGTCATTGTTGTTGTTATTGTTGTCATTGTTAATATTTGTGATTTTCATTGCTGTCTAATATTGTCAGCATGATTATGATTATTGATCTCAAAATTGGTATTATTGTTATTGTTATTATCTTCGTTGTTATTAGTATCATCATTATTATTATTAACATTATCTTTGTTGTTATCAATATCATTGTACTTCATCATATTTTTTATCACTTTTATCATTATCACTATTATACTTATTATTTTCAAAATCCTTATCCTTCATTAAATCATTTTTATTATCATCATCCTCAATATCATTATTATTATCATTATTATCCTTATCATCATTATCATCATCGTTATTATCATATTTCCATCATTATTATCATCATCATTAGTATTATCATTGTCATCATCATTATCATTATCCGTATCATTATTGTTATTATCAGTATTATCGATATTATTATCAAAATCATTAATGTGAACAATGCTATTTTTGTGATTATGATTATTAATATTAACATTTCTGTTATTTTCAATGTTCTTATCATATTGCTATTATTATCATCAGTATTATCATAATTATTATTGTTACTATTATCATTTCATCATTATTATAATTGATGTTGATATGATCATTATTATTGTTTTATTATTAATATAATCTTTAGCATTATTATTGTTTTATTATTAATATCATCTTTAACATTATTATTATTACCATTGATATCGTTTTCATCAATATCATCATTATTATTATCATCATCATCATTATTAATATCATGATAATAATTGTTTTCAACATTATTATTCTTATCATTACTATCATTAGCACTGGATTTATTATGTTGATCTTTATCCTTATTATCATTATTATCGATTTTATCATTAATATCATCATTACTATTATTGATACCATCATCATTATTGTTATTGTTATAATTGTTATCATTATCGCTATAATTATCGTCAACATTATTGTTAACATATTGTTATTATTGTTATCATTATTATTACCATTATCATTATCATTGTTATTATAATCATCATTATTATTTTTATCATCATTATCATTATAATCATCGTTATCATTTATGTAATCATTACAATTATTATCTGTAATACTGTTCTTACCATTATCATCATCATTATCATTGTCATTACTACAACATTTATCATTGCTATCATTATCATTATCGCTATTATAGTCATCATTATCATCATTATCCTTAATGGCATCATTATCATTATCATAACAATAATGATAGTAGAATTCATATCATTATTCCAATTGTTAATTATGTCACATCATCATCACAATAATCATCACCATCATCATAACTACAATCATCACCATTATCCTCACCATCATCATCACTATCACTGTGATTATTATTGCAATGAAACACTTAGCTAATGATATACAATCGACCTGCATACTTAATTGACTGACTCTTCATTAACTGATCTCTTTGACCTCTTACGGGAGTAGCTTGGGTCAAATTAGATGATATATTTAATTCTTGACTAATGGATAGCAGTAATGATGACGATGATGATGATAATGATGGTTTTAATGATTATAAAATGATTATGATATTTGATGAATAATGATGATAATGATTATACTGATGGTAATGATAATGATGATACTAACTAAAACAAGACAACAATATCAATAACATAAGAAATGGTAATGATAATGATGATAATGATTATACTGATGGTAACGATAATGATAATACTAACTAAAACAAGACAACAATATTAATAACAATAATAATGATAATGATAATAATGATAATAATGAAAATAATTATGATATTGACGATGATAATAATCACCATCAAAATAATCAAAATTCTAATCAGAATCAGTGATTCAGCAACAGAAAAAAACAATGAAGAAACAAATAGACAATATTTTGAAACAAAAATGAATCAATAAATGAACGTAATAAAGACACATTTTCCCCTCTGCT
>BOPN01005315.1:97500-100968 GCA_017312705.2 Penaeus japonicus
CATTGTTTGTGGTCCTTCTTATGGCAAGGAAGGGTTCTTACAATCTCTCTCTCTCTCTCTCTCTCTCTCTCTCTCTCTCTCTCTCTCTCTCTCTCTCTCTCCATCACCTCTCCCCCCCCCTTCCGACAATTTCTCTCGCTCTCTAAGAAACACAGTAATTAGATCTAATCCTCTTGTGTCGCTGCGCTAATTCATGAAAATAAATAATGACCTTTTTCTGTTGTGGGGAAAAAAGATAAATGGGCGGGATGAGGGGAAAGGAGAGATAAAAGGAGAGCTCGGTAGAGGGTGGGAGTTGTATTTTATATATACAGATAGATGGATAGATAGATGTGTGTGTGTGTGTGAATGCTGTGGGTATACATGCATGTATGTATTGGCGTAAACTGAATTATAGATAGACAGAGACAGAGAAAGAGATTACTAGGTCATGAGAATGACAGCGAAAAAGATAGATAGATAATCAAAAAGAGAAAGATTGCCAGACAGACAAAGAGAGAGAAAGAGATAGATAGAGAGAGAGAGAGATAAAGCTAGAAAGAGAGAGAGAATAGAGACAGAGAGAGAAAGAGAGAGAGTAAAAGATAGAAAGAGAGAGAATAGAGATAGAGAGAGAGAGTAAAAGACAGAAAGAGACAGAGACAGAGAAAGAGAGGGAGTAAAAGAGAGAGAGAGATAGAATATGGGGGAGGAGAGTGTCAGGGGGAGGATAGACGAAAAAGAATCGGAATCTTTTGTCTTTTGTTTTTGGATCCGCGACAGGTGTAATCCATTTAAGATTTGCATATCCGATTTTTTTCTTCTCTCTCTCTCTCTTTATCTCCTTCATTTTCGGGATCTCAGTTTAAGGCTTTGCTTTTAGGGGATTTTATTTTCTTAAGGAGGGGGGAGGGGGATGACTGTGGCGGAGCAGTTTATGGTTTGCGTTTATGTTTATGAGTTTATGTGCAGTATAAATACATATAAGCACACGTACAAACATATATACACACATACACACTCACCCTCACATACATTTACACAAACACACACACACACACAAACACTCGTATATATGGATGGATATATATGTATGTACACATATATATGTATATATATGCATACACACACACACACACACACACACACACACACACACACACACACACACACACACACACACACATATATATATATATATATATATATATATATATATATATCTGTCTATCTATCTATATATCTATCTATCTATCTATCTATCTATCAATATATATATCTACTTACACACACACACCACCTCTCTTATCTCCTCCTCTACCTCTGCCCCCACCTTCCCCACCTTCATCCACACTTACTCCTCTTCCATCATCAGCCCCAACCCTTCCCCCTTCCACCTCCAGCCCCTCACTCCTCCACCCTACCCCCCCACATCAAAACACCACCCTTCCGCCCTCTCCCTCTTCCCCCCGTCCGGCCCTCTCTCTCCTTCACCCCCTCCTCCGCCCCTCTCCTCCCTCATCCCCCCCCTCCGCCCTCTCTCTCCTTCACCTCCACCCTCCTTCGCCCTTCCATCCCTCCCCCCTCCCTCCTTCACCCCCCTCCTTCGCCCTCTCCCTCCTTCACCCCCCTCCTTCGCCCTCTCCCTCCCTCACCCCCTCCCCTCCCCGCCAATAACAACCCCGGCGATTACCGTTAAGCCGTTTCTGCAGCCAATTTCTCCGCCTCGTTTTCTGTCATTTGCATCGACTATTTCCATAAAAGGTTCGTCTCGTCTCCGGACCGAGCCCTCGCTTGCCTATAATTAAATTAGCATGCACTCGTAAATCCGCGTCTCAGTGCATATGCAAAGGAGGGAAGCGGGGGTGGGGGGCGAGTGGAGAGGGTGGGGGGTTAGGAGGGGGCGGGGGGGATGATAGAAGAGGGAGTGAGGTTAGGGGGGGCGGTTGGTCCCTTCGTCAACAACATTCTTTCGGAAAGGAGTGCGCTCGCGCGCGCGCGCGTCTTGGTGGGACACAGGAGGTGGTCGTTGCATTATCTGCCTCTTCTCTAGCTTTCCTCTATCTGACTGAAATATCTGTCTATCTGAAAATTGCCACCACTGCAACTTTTTTTTCTACTCCTATTTTTCTTCTTTTTCTTCTTTTCCATCATCTTCCTTTTCTCCTTTTTCACTTTATGTGTCCTCCTCCTCCTCCTCTTATCATTCTTAGCATTATCATTCATCGTCCCCTCCTCCTCCTCCTCCACCTCCTGTTTTTCCTCCTCCTTTTCCTCTTCCTCTTCCACCTTTTCTTTCTCTTCACTCTCATTCTCCTTCTCGCCCTCCACCTCCACCTCCACCTCCACCTCCACCTCCACCTCCACCTCCACCTCCACCTCCACCTCCACCCCCACTTCCACCTCCACCTCCACCTCCACCTCCTCCTCCCCCTCCTCCTCCTCCTCCACCTCTACTCCATCTCCGCCTCCACTTCCACCATCACCTCCACCTCCACCTCCTCCTCCATCTCCTCCACCTCCTCCTCCACCTCCACCTCCGAGTCCTCTGCCAATCACAGAGGGAGAAGACCCGAGCTTAACAACAAGGGAGTCTAATAGGGGGTGGGGGTGGATGGGATGGGGGCGGTGGGGGGGAGGTCTTCCAGTCCATAGTCTATCATAATTTAGAAGGTCCATCTGCGTCTTGTTAGAGCCTCTTTGCACGCCATGGGTTGTTAGGCGGAGGGAGTTAAAAGGTAAGCTATAAAATTGGTTTGTGTGTGTGTGTATGTGTGTATGTGTGTAAAGGGGGAAGGGGGTATTTGGGATTGTATGTATGTATGTATGTATTTATGTATGCTGTTTTTGTTTTTTTATTTGTTTGTGAGTTGCGGTGGGGTGGGGTGGGGGTGGGGGATCGTTGGTATCTGTGTGTGTGTATGTGTGTTTATGTGTATTTTCTCTCTGTTTTTTGTCATTTTGGGGATTTTTTGTTTTGTCTTTGGATCTCTGATTATTTCTTTATCTATGACTCTATCTCTCTCTGTCTCTCGCTGTCTTTCTCTTATTCTCTCTCTCTCTCTCTCTCTCTCTCTCTCTCTCTCTCTCTCTCTCTCTCTCTTTCTCTTATATTCTGTCAATCTGGAAACTAGTTACCTGTTATTTATTTGTCATATAACATTATCCGATGCATTGCTATAGTGAACCTCGCAACATGTAATCAGTAATCATTTTCCTAAAAAAAAGTGAAGAAGATGAAAAGAGGCAAAAGGGAGGGAAGAAAAAGTGGAATCATTTTTTACGTCTTCTGAATGGGCGTATTCCAATCCGCCATTTTATTAGGCTATGGCACCGACTACTCTTCGTCGGCCTCGGGAACGTCGGAAGAGGACAGCTGGATGCATTAACCACCTGTACAATGCAGTTCCGCAATACACACGAACCCGCAAGCAGACATACACACATACAGAAACATATATTTATATTTGTATATACATATATATATAT
>BOPN01005316.1:37500-42590 GCA_017312705.2 Penaeus japonicus
TGTGGATCAACACAGGAAGAACAACTTATAGGGAGATTCCTAACATAGGTGTAGAATCAATAGTTACTGGGTTATGCAAAGCCATTGCCATAATAACCCATTCTTCTGCACATTTTCCACGTGCCAGATTTTGGTTAATTCTGACACAATGAATCAACCATCAAGGACTCACATAAAGTTGTTGTTTTTTTCTACACTGGCAATTATCTATCAATAACTTACATCAGCATATTAATCTTTATCAAATATAGCTTCTTGCGAACCATTTCGCAGATGCTTTCTGACGCTTCTTCCACCCTTGGCAGACACTTTCAGTTGATGAAAGCATGGTAGAACACCCTAGAAAGAAATGCTTGGGATTTGAACACAGCCTTGTCCTATGATTGCCTGAGCAAGCTGATCATATTAATAGAGGGCATCTGATTGGTCTGTGACTTTCGTCTTATGCATTAACGGCTTTACTATTTTCATGATTACTAATTCCACTGAACTTTATGTTACTGATTTTATCATCAGTGTTGTTTATAACAAATATGAGCATGGTCATTACTATACCAATAAAAAAGACAATGATAATCTTATATTCATTATTTTCATTAACTTTATGAACATTTTATAAAGGTTTCCGCTAATACAAATTTCGACACTTGCAGTTATAAGGATTCCATCTTAGGAGAGATGATTTCCAAATTACTGATTTATATCTTAGACGAATTCATTTTCGGTATCAATTTTCATTGTTTAAAGTCGAAATCGTCTTTTGGTGTATACTGGTTCCATGTTATTATAATTGTTATGATTTTCTATATTCTAACTGTCACCATAATTTCATATTCTTCGCCTTATCAAGATAATCATTATCATCACCGTTGTTGATGTTGATGGTTGTTACCATGGGTGTGGTGGTAGTGGTTCTGGTATTTTTAACATTATGAGTATCATCATCGTTATCAGTTATCATGTTATCATAATGAAAATAATAATAATAGCGATAGCATTTGTTATCGTCTCTCTCAATCCATGACCCAGTAATTCTAAACAAATACCAAACTAATTACCAAATATCAAGCAATAAAAGAGAGAGAGAGAGAGAGAGAGAGAGAGAGAGAGAGAGAGAGAGAGAGAGAGAGAGAGATCAAAGAAAACAGTTAAAAAAAAATCTATTTAATGAACCTCAGATAAAGGATTCTCATAAACTGTCACGTACTTGTTCTTTTTTATTTCTTTAAAGCGCGTTTATCACCATGCGTTTGATTCCTATTTAGACATAAAGAATTCCACTAACGAACTCAAAAAATAAGCTGTATCATTAAATTATATCAAGATCTGAATCCAACGCATGAAGATAAACGGTACGTCATTAAGTCAAAAGATTAGAAACGTGACTATTGAGGAAAATCTCATGTTCATTAAATGATTCTTTTCCTTTCTCACATTTTCTTTAATGTGATCTTTTTTTGGAGGGAAAGATTTACTCGACATTTGTAAATTATAATCATTTGGTATTTATTTAAATTAATGAGTTGTAGATTGAGAGAGAAGAAAAAAGAAAAAGTACACAATCTTAAATGTGCATTATTTTTTTTCCTTCTTTCTTTTCTTTTCTTTTTCTTTCTTTTTTTTTGTTCTTTCTTTTTCTTTTTTTTTAACTCCGATCAAACTGTACGTGTAATGAATAGAGGGTGTGATCATTACTCTCTGTTTTGGGGTCTCTCTCTCTTTCTCTCTCTCTCTCTCACTGTGTGTGTGTGTGTGTGTGCATGCGTGCGTGCGTGTATGTGTGTGTGTGTGGGGGGGGTCTATCTGTCTATCAACATTTATTATGTTTTATTCTCCCCAACCCCAACCTCATCTCTCCGTTTCCTCTATCTTTCTTTCACTCTCTCCTCCTTCTCCTTTTCTCACTCACTTACTTAGACTTGAGTACGAGATTGAAACAAAAACAGCAACAACAACAATAAAACTTCGGAAATGCATGAATCGCTTTTCATCTCTTCCCCTAAATGGCAATACCGTCGCGCCTTCCCTCATTTCCCCTTTCATCTCCCCTCATTCTCTATCTCTCTCGCTCTGTCTCTGTATCCCTGTCTGTCTTCTACACCAATCTCTTCCTCTTTCCCCCTTGTCTCCTCGCCCGTTCTTTATTCCCCTATTCCTCTCTCCTCGTCTTTTTCTGCTTCTTTACCTTACTTTTATTCCCCTTTCTCCCTGTTTAATTTTTATTCCCTATTATCCCTGTCTATATCTTATTCCCCTATCTCCCTCTGTCCCTGCCTCTGTCTTTTCCCTACTCTCTCCTTATCTGTCTTTTATCCCCCTCTTTCCTATCCTGTTTCATTCCCTTCTCTCCATGCCTGCTATTTATTCCCCTCTCTCTCTCCATATATCCCTGCTTCTCTTCTATTCTCCCCTTTTTTCCCTGTCGATCTTCCCTTCCCCTCTTTCCCATGTCTCCCTGTCTACTTTTCCACTCTCTCCCTCCCTCGCTGTCTGTCTTCTAGTCCCCTCTCTCCCTCAGTCCCTGCCTGCCTTTTATTCCCCTCTCTCCGCGTCCCCTCCTCTCCCGATTGTTATCTCCCGTTGGCTGCCGAGGGAACGAGATGAGACGCATCTGTATGTCTGCCATTGATGCTGATTACTCTTTTGTGCGTCGGGCGGGCGCAGGGGCGGCGCTCAATCGGAGGTCCGTAACGCGATCCGGCCAAGTGCGGCGGCGGTGCATCGGCGACTGAACCGGTGATTAGCTTGCCAAAGGACCTGCTTGGGCGTTTAAGGGAGGGGGAGGGAGGGAGAGAGAGAGAGAGAGAATGTGAGTGAGTGCGTGTGTGTGTTTTAAACAAGAGTAATAGATGGGTTGACTGCAACTCCTGTACAAGACTTTCATCAGTTAACTCACTAATCATGTGAATAGATACATACTAAAAGACGAACAAACATAAGAGTGGTTGTCAAATAAATCCTATTTCTGAAATTAAGAATGACTGCGTAATTTGACCATAGAGTGCTAGCGATGAATTAAATAAAATTTATTGCAACGTAAATATTTCAGCTTTGTGCAAAAATGCTTATCTTTCAGTACTTCTGATTTCTCTTCATCTCACATGTTGTAGAAAAGGACGCACACACACACACACACACACACACACACACACACACACACACACACACACACACACACACACACACACACACACACACACACACACACACATATATGTATATGTGTGTGTGTTGTTTTTTTATATACATGTATATATATATATATATATATATATATATATATATGTATATGTATATATAGATTTAGATATAGATATACTTATAGATTTGTTTTTGTTTTTTTATATACATGTATATATATATCTATATATGTATATGTATATATAGATTTAGATATAGATATACTTATAGATACATGTATACATATATAAATACATAAAAATATATATATATGTATATTCGCATATATATATTTATATATACATATATATATATATATATATATATATATATATATATATATATATATATATATATGTTTGTGTGTGTGTATGTATATGCGTGTTTGTGTTTGTGTGTGTGTGTGTTTATGTTTTTCCGTGTGTGTCTTTTTCCGTGTGTGTGTGTGTGTGTGTTTTTCCACGTGTGTGTTTTTTCAGTGTGTGTGTGTGTGTGTGTTTCCGTCATGATTTAGGGTATCGATGAGACAACATACCAAATTAAGTATCTCTAACCCACACACGAGAGCCACTCCTACAGGCGCCAAACACTACTTTGAAAAGGTAATTAGCGTAATGAGCTAGGATTAAAAAAGAGAGGATGGTCAAGCAAGGCAGATAATGCGGAAAGGTTGTTAACATCGCCTATAAATTTTTCTTCGTTTTAATTGGAATTTCGAACCAGTTTCTCGCGTGTCTGCGAAAAAGACCACCAAAACCTTCGAAACTACAACCACCTCAAAAAAAAAAAGTAGAAAGAAAAAAAAAAAAAAGAAGAAAAAAAAAAAAAAAAAAAAAAAAAAAAAAAAAAAAAAAAAAAAAAAAAAAAAAAAAAAAAAAAAAGAAAAAAAAAAATCTTGGTTGACCGGAAATTGAAACCCTGAATGACACGTATAAAACGGAAGGGTCGTTAAGTGTTCGAACCCGCTAATTGGGTCTTTAGCCGCAAATTGGATGATGGTTATAGACAGCACGAAGAGAGAAAGAATTTTGGGGGAAACTGCGCGCTCAAGTACCTAGTGATGACGTCATAAACATTTAGGAATGGGAGGAGGAGGAGGAAGAGGAAGAGGGATAGGATAGGAGGGGAGAGAGAGGAGGGGGGGGAGGTTAGAGAGGACGTGTAGAAGGAGTGGACAAGGGGAAGATAGAACTGGGAGAAGGAAAATAGTTAAGGGGCGTATTTTAAGAGAAGGAACAGGGGAGTGGGGGGGGGGGGGTAAAGAGGAAAGGCTAGAGGTAAGGATAAAATATAATTGGCTCGGGACATGGAGGAGAGAGCGGAAGGGATAGGTTGTATCGCCATTGTTACTATCCATTTAATAAAGGCAGAGAGTATCAGCTGAGAGCCGGTTTGATATTCTTGCCAATGAAAGGAGAAGAAAGGGTTTCATTTTGACTGTGGTATGTTTAATTGACGAGGAACTTTGGCCCCTGTGTGCATTGCTCCCAGTTTCTTCTGCCTCCTCTCTCTCACTCTTACTCTCTTTCTTAGTCCTTCTAACGTCTCTCCCTCTTTCTCTATTTGGTTATCCCTTTCTTTTTGTCTGTCTATCTGTCTGTCTTTATGTTCTCTCTGCCCATCTGTTTGTCGCTTTAGCTCTCTCTTTCGGAAGCTTTCCACCTACACATATATAAGTATATGTATATATATATGTGTGTGTGTGTGTGCGCGCGCGCGCATGTGCGTAAGCCAATACATATATCCTTAAATCTGTGTATATGTTTATATACACACATATGTATATATATATATATATATATATATATATATATATATATATATATATATATATGTGTGTGTGTGTGTGTGTGTGTGTGTGTGTGTGTGTGTGTGTGTGGGTGTATATACACACACACACAAATATATAT
>BOPN01005316.1:47360-52360 GCA_017312705.2 Penaeus japonicus
CACGCACGCACACACACACACGCACACACACACACACACACGCACACACACACACACACACACACACACACACACATATATATATCTATATATATCTATATATATATGTATATATATATATATATATATATATATATATATATATATATATATATATATACTGTATATATGGTTGTATACACAACCATACACACAAACACACACCCATAAACACACACACTCACACACACACACTAACACACACACACACACACACACGCACGCACGCACACACGCACACACACACAGACAAACACAAGCTCAAAAACACACATAATTCTTCGCCCACAGCAAAAATACAAACCAACTCACACACACACACACACATACACAAACGCACACACACGCACGCCACCCTTCCCTATCAGACGTGTGTTGAGTGAAAAGATTACCTCAAGCCATTATTTCCTAATCACTGGAATTGGATTGATTATAATTGTAGATAAACCTAATCAACAGGAAGTAGTATATTGTCTTGCGCTAAGGGGGCCAGCCTAATGATGTGCTCGTAGAAGTGATTTGCATTTTTTTTTTCTTCTTTTTTCTTTTTCTTTTCTGCTTTTTCGATTCTCTGTTTTTCGTTTCTCTTTTCACGTTTTTTTTTCGTATCCCTCTACTTATTATTCGCGCTTTTTTTTCTCTCTCTCTTTCTCTTTCTCTCTCTCTCTCTCTCTCTCTCTCTCTCTCGCTCTCTCGCTCTCTCTCTCTCTCTTCCACTCTTTCTCTCTCTCTCTCTCTTTACTTATTCTTTTTCTTCATCTCTTTCTATTTATTTCCCCTTCTCTCCTCTTATCCTTTTTTTTCCTTTTTTCGTCAACTTCTTACCCTCCTCTTCTTCTTCTCGATCTCCCTTTCCATCTTCTCTCTCTTACCCTCCTTATGATTTTTTTTTCTAAAGCTAAAAAAGAAAAGAAAAAAATAGATCTCCTCCATGCTTTTCATCAAACTTACAATGAAAAACCAAAAAACAAAAAAACAAAAACAAAAAAAACGTACGAAAAGAATAGGAACACGATAAAAAAAAAAAAAGGACAGGCAGACGAGAAAATCATCCAGCAATAAGAAGGAACGACGAAAGAGAGGGAGAGGAGACGAGTAATGAATGAATCGAGTAGAAGGTGAAGGGCCGATAATGCGAAGAGGGGAGAGAACGATTCGGGTAACAGAGGGAGAAAGAGAATAATGGCACGGGGAGACGCGGAAGGAGGGCGAGAAAGATAGACTTCGAGCTCCTTCAGGATGTATACAGATGTGTAATTAACTGAGGGAGAGGAAGGGCAGAGCAAGTGCTGCCTTTGAGTGACAGGGAGGGATTGAGGCGCTGTTCAAGGCCCTGTTTCCTGTTTTCGTAAGATTTATTGTTGTATTGTTAGCGTTGTGTGCATTATCTTAGTTATCGTCATCATCATTATCATCGTCATCATCATCGTCATCGTCATCGTCATTATCATCATCATCATCGTCGGCATCGTCATCGTCATCTTCCTCCACCTCCTCCTCCTCATCATCATCATCATCTTCATCCTCTTCTTCTATTTCTTTTCATCGTCATCATCACTGTATTCATTGCCATTGCACTGCTGGTAGAATTATCAACATTAGTTCCACTATCTGTAATATCATTATCATCATCCTATGAGTTATAATTATCACGATTGTTTCCACCAGTAATAAGAGAGTAAATAGTCTGAGTAATAAAAGCCAAAACAACCAGCAACACAACTGCATCAACCATGAAAGCAATATTTCACATTTTCCCTCGTTCTGTGTATTTGAAGAAACGCCACTAAAACGCTACACTTTGAAGCCTTAGGATCTCAAAGCTTTATCGAATCTCCAAGGTATGTTTTTCCGAGCGTCACTTTCCCAAACAATCTTGAGCCAGGTTGTTCAAAAGCGTTCTAGTGAAGGTTTTCTGAATATCTGGAGATCGTTTGGTTCTCGTTTCGACGTATCTCAATCCATCTCAGCGACTGCCTCGAGACGGGTTATGACGTCAGATGTAAACAAAGATGGCGGAAGGCTCGACGATAATATCAGATGTGCCTCGAGGATTAAGGTTAGTATATAGATATGATAACAAATGGGAAATAAATAGTATAAATATACTAAGTCATGATAAAATTCATAACGTAAACCTGTATGTGTGTGTGCGTAATACATACACCTATATATCTGTATGTATATAATATATATATATATATAATTATGTATATACATATACATATGTATAATGTCTGCCTATATACATATATATAGTGTATATCTGCCTTCGTGTGTAAGCGCGTCTTTTTTCATAACCTACAAAGTCTGTTAGTTATCAGGATCCTTAGATACCCATTGCTATTGAAGTCTTTATTTACTGTACATCCCGCTCGTCTGTCACATGTATAGTTCCTGGACCCGTTACCACATTTAGTGTAAGTCGGCAAATAATTGTAGTAACGGTCATATAATATTGATATTAGGCAAGATACAACCTAAAAAGTAATTTTGGAACATCAAATGATGAATGCTTTACTTCCTCGGAGAACCAAGTAACAACACAAATACGATATATATTTAAAAAGATAATGCACGCCTAATAAAAGTTAACAAAAAAAAAAAAAAAAAAAAAAAAAAAAAGACGGAAATTTTAGCATATATCTTTTTCAACTGGTTATGTGTATTGGGTGAAGTGATGAAAGTGTAGGTGTGCTTTTTCGTTTGAAGTCGATTAAGCTAGAATTGCAATTGAGTGTTTGTAATTGCAAATGACATGAATGACAGTAAAATCATCCTTTGCAACAATTATGGACAGTGATGTGCTTTTGCGTACTGCATCAGCATTATCGGAAAGGTGTAGTCTCATAGTGCTGGTCATTATAGGAAATTTCCTGAAACATGACTTTGGTCATTCTTCTTAGATATGTGGTGGTAATGTGGAATATATAATGTCAATAACAAAAGCTGCTCACTGACTTATACAGGTGATTTTTTTTTCTTTTATTATTCCTCTTCTTTGCCATTCATCGTACGGGGGCGGAGGAAGGGGGGGGGGGGGTGCAGGAGGGACAAGTACAGAGGCTGTACCTCAAAAAACAAGACTGGATTACCTGCATTTTGAACGCCATTAGCCTGCATTTAAAACTGCTTTATCACTACTGCCTTTCAAACCTTTCAGTTTTCTCAAATAGTTTTTCTTCTAATAATAATTCATCAAATCTCAGGAAAAGGAAACAATCTACCTATAGCGTCTTATGGTCGTACTAGGGGAACATAAGACAAATCTTTGCCATTGTCTATATCGCACACAAGGGATCATTCTTGTGCACAATTAGGCTACCTGATTTATTCTACGTTCATATTAATGTTGAGCAAACTCAATCACCTATTGCTGTACATAAAAAAATAATAATAATAATAAATAAATAAATAAAATCGGTGAATAGTGCAGTAGATAGGTTTATGTACAACAAGCATCGTCTTTACTATACAAGATTTCCACAACATATATATAGAGATACACATATATATCTTTACAGTACTCATTCTCATTCCCATTTTTTTGTTTACTGGAGGTTGCAGAGGGACTATAGTGACAATTAATGAAGTTACAGAGGGGCCGATCGAGGAATTCCTAAGGTCGTCAGGGAGAGAGGCAATCTGTGCAAGCCCAGAACGATTATCCATAAAAATGAATGACTCAATCTCCACATCTCCCCTCCACATCACATGGTCCAATAAGGGGGAAACAGTATACTATCAGGCTTCCAGTACATACATCCAATGCATTGCACTAGTTATGCGTTTCCCCTGAATACCAAACAACCTCAATGGGTAGTCAGGTGGTTAACCTTACTGAGCTACCATAAAGTACAATTACTAGGCGAAGGACGTTATGTATTACTATTTGTCTAGTTCTTGCTCAAACTAGACCAAAAAGACCAACCGATTCGTTTGACGAGTCTAAGTTCAATTCATTCTTAGATATAAGACGAATGAAATATGAAGTGTTAGTACCAGAAGGAGCTTTTGTATATAAAAGACGTTATCTTTGGAAAGCTTTATCGCCCTTTTCCTAAGTCCTCTGATTCTCAACAACACAGATCTCTACGTCACCCAAAATGGAATAGGCCATAGAGTCTGAAGCGGGTGAGGATAAATAGGGAGGGGAAGAAATAGAAAGTGATATGAGAGAAAGGGGGAGGAGAAGAAAAGATATATAGAGGGGGTTTATATAAGAGGCATGATGTAGTGGAATTTAATGCTATTAGGATTTCGATGTGTTATTCTATATGGTTGTATGGCCTAAAATCACAATTATATAGTTATTGTACTAATAATAGGTGCTACTTTGCTACTGATAAAAGTTACTTAATCTTAAGAATTTATTTTATCGGGATATATCCCTAGTAGGTCAAATATTAGATCATTTCGTTATGCATTATCATTTTTCATCATCATTATCATTGAACAAAAACACGTCCAAAACATCAACCCCATATATTCCCATAACAAAAAAACAAACCGACGTGAAAGTAACACTTCATCACAAATAAACATAAAAATAAACCCAAGACTCAACTTGTTATGCAAGCCAAGAAAGCAAACCCGAACCGAACCAAGTTGTTATAACAGCTCTAACGAGGGTAAACTTAAGAGATATTAAAGGGAGCTGACGTTGGTTTTCGCTAGTTAAGATTCGCTAATGCTGTTTGCGTGGTGTGCCCTTACCCCCCCCATCCCTCCCCCCTCCCCCCTCCCCCTCTCATCTCCTCTCCTCTTCCCTCCTTTCCAACATCTTTTGACACTTTTTCCCTATTTTCTTTTCTCTTTTTTTTCGTCACTTTTTTTTCGCCCCCCCCTTCCCATCCCGCTACTATATCTAAAACCCTTTCTTCTTCCTTTTCTTCTCCTCTTTTCTCTCCCTCTACCCCCTCCCTCCCTCCTAATTTCCCCTCTCTCCCCTCCTCCCAATA
>BOPN01005316.1:64860-69860 GCA_017312705.2 Penaeus japonicus
TAATAATAATAATAATTATTATTATTATTATTATTGTCATTGTTATCATTATTATTATTATTATTATTATTATTATTATTGTTATCGTTATCATTATCATTATCATTACTATCATTATCATTAATGATTATAAAATAATAATTATCATTATTATCATGATTATTATTATCATAATTATCATTAGTAATATAATTATCGTTATTGTCAACCTTTTTATCATCCTTATCATCATTACTCATATCATTTTGTTTTTATTATGATTATTACCTTTATTGCCATCCTTATTTTCAATACTATTAAAAGTATTGTTGTTGTTATCATCATTATTATCTAAAATATTTCCATTATCATCATCATAAGCAGCATTATCATTATTATCTGTGGTGACAGTAAAATGAGCATTGTCATTACTATTATTAGCACTTTAATTGATAAAAGGAAAAGTATTCTTATTTTGCATTGTTATAATCATCATAATTCTTCCCGTAATGAAAATGAAAATACTCAATCAGTGATAAGAAAAATGTAAATCTGTTCACATAACTTACATTATTTTGTATTATACTCATCATTCTAATTGGTTCTCAGTTAATCTACTTATTTTAAGAGTTAATCTAATTAATCTAATTTTATATAGTAAATCTACTGTTGTATCTATTTACTCGTTTATATCTCCATTACAGTTCAATTCCCTTCTTTTTTTATGTGGCTATCATGAAACCACAATGTAAAATTGATAGGAACTGTTCATATTTCAAGAGAGAAAAAATAAAGTTAAATTGATTTCCCGTAACCTTTGGACTCACAAAGATCGAGCAATTCATTATTCACTCGAGGGTTAATGAGTTGGGTAAATATTGGATATCGCTAATGTAGATAATGAGGAAAGTTATCTTTACTTCTGTAATGATTTATCATGGGTGTCTTCCCACATATCTAAGATGTAAGAGTTTTGTAAAACGAAGGATTACATTTTGCAGAATATTCAAACTTTATCTTATACTTTATATTTACATTTCTCTTACTAATGACAGTCAAACAGTATATATGCATATGTTTATCTATTTATATATGTATCTATCTATTCATCTATCTATCTATCTATCTATTTATCTATTTATCTATCTATCTATCTATCTATTTATCTATCTATATATAAATGGATATATATAAAATGTATATATATATATATATGTATATATATATATATATATATATATGTGTGTGTGTGTGTGTGTATATATATACACACAAATTTTACCTCCCTGACAGGGAACTGAACTCGGGCCCTCTGAGTGAGAATCCCAGCTCCTAACCATATCACCACAACGAGCCACTAAAACGGATTGTCTAACCAGATGCCTTACATCCATCATACTCTTAGCAGAGTAGTGATAGCGAGATTTTACAGACAATCCACGTGGCCACTCGGCTGGAATGAATTAGAAATTCAACTCACAGATCAGGTTATAGAAATACAAATTTTACCTCCCTGACAGGGAATTGAACTCGGGCCCTCTGAGTGAGAATCCCTCAACATCGGTAACTTGATTTTTTAGTTGAATTTCTAATTTCTAATATCTAAAGATATCATTCCAGGCAAAGCATGTTTCACAGTAATTCTGCGAACGCTCCAAAGGACTCCAACAGTAACGTGAAAAGATTTGTATCAAAGATTCAGAAAACAGATTGCAGAAAAAAAGAACTGAAAGCTATATTTACATTTGCTTTTCAGAATTGATGTTTATAGCAAGAATACACAGAAATGTATAAACGATATATATTTACCGTGTGACCTCAGAGAAAACTGGTCCTTAACTTCGCCCTTTCTTCATCCCGGTTCAGCGTAACCAACATCTTTCTAAACCTAGGAAAGGGGGAGAGGGGGGGAGGGGGGGAGGGGAGGGCACAAACACACATGCGAATGTCTTTGATCAGGAAAAGAAAAGCAATAAACTTTTTTTTTATCCGCACGAATGTTAGAGGAAACTCGAAAATAACCTTCACACGGCCATGTCGTTGCCAAGGGAACGAGTTTTTCTACATATATTTTGTTTTTCGAAGTGGAAGAAAAAAGAAGATATTTCTAGGTCACTTCCCCTTCTTCCAGAAAGATCTAAAATATTTATAGGTCAATTGCTCTTACTTATGGCAGATTTATTGATAGTATGATTAGTCTCACCGTAAAGTATTGCTGAGAGAACTTGATGAATAGACAAACTTTTAAGTAATTCTTATCATTATCATCTTTATACAAGCTGCTGATGCTTCTCAATAGCGTTCGATTACCCAGAAGCAAATGCAAATTGCAAGCAACATATGTAAAAACACAAAACAAAAACTGCAACTAGGAAACGCTGCACAGAAGCGCCGAGGAAACGCACCAACACTCGGGAGAAGAAGAAGAAAAAGAAAAAAAAAAAAAATGATTATAGAGAAATGCTTGAGCCTTTGACACCCTCTGCATCATGCAAGTTGCAAAAGACTGAAGCTGATCGTCATAGAGATGGAGAATGAGAAAGATAGAAAAAGGGGATAGTGAGAATGAGGAGAATTCTTCTTACGCATTTCTCATTTCTAGTGGTTGATGATTCGTGTGTGTGTGTTTGTGTATGTTTATGTGTGTGTGTGTTTGTGTATGCTTATGTATTTCTGTAACTGTGAGCGTGTGTGTATGTGTAACTGTGTTCGTGTGTGTATGTGTGTGTGCGTGTGTGTATATGTGTGTGTGTGTGCGTGCGTTCGTGCGTGCGTGCGTGCGTGTGTGTGTGTGTGTGTGTGTGTGTGTGTGTGTGTGTGTGTGTGTGTGTGTGTGTGTGTGTGTATGTGTGTCTGTTCGTGCATTTAAATTTAGTGACGGAATACACATGTGATATCTGTAACTTCGCATACGGTGGACAAAAAGCAAATGCCAACATATAAATTGTTTATACCTTCTCAGTATCTCCAAAACATGTAAAAAGAAAGAAAGGAAAAAAATATTAATCTAATTTTCTGTTTATGAATGTTATTGTTGTCATTTTTACTTCCCTTTCATCATCTTTTGTATAGTCCATTTATTTATTTATTTTTGTCTTCTAAATCTTGTATCTGATTCTTCTTTATATATATTTGCACATTAATATAGTCTATATACATGATTGGCTTTTATTAACATTTTACAAGCCTTTGCTGTCTCTTATAGCAAACAAGTGCTATGAAATGAAAATATATTAATGACTTAAAGTTGTCATTACGAAATATAAGTTAATTAAAATCTAAATCAAGTCTAGCAAAGCCCTCAACGATTGTAAATTTGCAATAAAGCCCGCAATATGAGGGCTGAGGGGGTTGGATGAAGGGGGGGGGGGGGGGGCTTGTCATTCCATTCTTTCTCATTTCTTTGTTTCTATATATTTTTTTTTTTATTATGATTTTTTTTTGCTCTAAGTCTCTTCTTTCTTTACAACCGATACAAAGATAATAGCAAACAATAATATAACATAGCTAATATAACACACCCTACAACGATTACCCTCCTACAGCTTTTCCTCCTCTTCCTATGGATAACCCCCCCCCCCCTCCAACCCTGTACCCCTTCCCCCTCCAACTCCCTACCCCTTCCTCCTCCAACCCCTACCCCTTCCCCCTCCAACCCCTTACCCCTTCCCCCTCCAACCCCCTACCCCTTCCCCCTCCCCCTACCCTTCCCCCAACACCGCTTACATCATCCAAACCCCCTCTCTCCCCCCCCCCCCCTCCCCCCGAGACATTCCTCCTCGACTCCCTCAATCGGAGATGAAAAAAGATGCCACGCCTCCTTAAGCCACCCTCGAGGACTTGCGCTTAAAGGATCGTCTGGGGAAGTGAGGAACGTGTTAACGAGGGGAAATCTCTCTCTCTCTCTCTGCCTCTCTCTCTCTCTCTCTGTCTCTCTCTCTGTCTCTCTCTCTCTCTGTCTCTTTCTCTCTGTTTTTCTCTCTGTCTCTCACCCTCATTCTCTCTCTCTCTCTCTCTCTCTCTCTCTCTCTCTCTCTCTCTCTCTCTCTCTCTCTCTCTCTCTCTCTCTCTCTCTCTCTCTCTCTCTCTCTCTCTCTCTCTCTCTCTCTCTCTCTCTCTCTCTCTCTCTCTCTCTCTCTCTCTCTCTCTCTCTCTCTCTCTCTCTCTCTCTCTCTCTCTCTCTCTCTCTCTCTCTCTCTCTCTCTCTCTGTTTTTCTCTCTGTCTCTCTCTCATTCTCTCTCTGTCTTTCTCTATCTCTTTTTTTCTCTCTCTATTTCTCTCTCTCTCTATTTCTCTCTCTCTCTCTCTCTCTCTCTCTCTCTCTCTCTCTCTCTCTCTCTCTCTCTCTCTCTCTCTCTCTCTCTCTCTCTCTCTCTCTCTCTCTCTCTCTCTCTCTCTCTCTCTCTGTCTTTCTCTCTCTCTCTCTCTCTCTCTCTCTCTCTCTCTCTCTCTCTCTCTCTCTCTCTCTCTCTCTCTCTCTCTCTCTGGCTCTCTCTCTCTCTCTCTCTCTCTCTCTCTCTCTCTCTCTCTCTCTCTCTCTCTCTCTCTCTCTCTCTCTCTCTCTCTCTCTCTCTCTCTCTCTCTCTCTCTCTCTCTCTCTCTCTCTCTCTCTCTCTCTCTCTCTCTTTCTCTTTCTCTTTCTTTCTCTCTTTCTCTCTCTCTCTCTCTCTCTCTCTCTCTCTCTCTCTCTCTCTCTCTCTCTCTCTCTCTCTCTCTCTCTCTCTCTCTCTCTCTCTCTCGCTCTCTCTCTCTCTCTTTCTCTCTGATGATGATAATGATAAGAATTATAAGGATGATGATAATAAAAATAATGATAACGATGATAATAGTAATTATAACAGTTATAACAATAATGATGATATTAATTATAAAAACGATAATAATGATGATGATGGTAATAATGAAAAAGATGATTGTGGTAATAGCAATAGTGATAATGATGATAATAATGGTAATAATAATAGCAATGATAATGATAATAAAAATGAGGATGATTATAATAAAGATAATGATAGCAATA
>BOPN01005316.1:97360-100966 GCA_017312705.2 Penaeus japonicus
TCTGCCGATTATGTTCATATAGTGGTCTTTTTCTAGTGTTTCCATGAAGAGGCAGGCCAGAACCGCGCTTAGTGGTGAGCCCATAGCGAGACCGCTGACCTGTCGATACTCCTCTCCTGCAAACTCGAAAGACCCGAAGCTCACGCACAGTTTCACGAGTTCTATGAAGTCGTGTTCAGGCGCCATGGGAATTATCAGTGATTCCCACCTCAGGAATTCCGACGATCTCATCAAACGTCTCCAAAATTCTAGGTGCAAAAATAAGAAGCTGGCTAGTTTTGACGTCAAATCCCTCTTCACCAATGTTCCTACTGACGGAGCCGTCCGAGCAGCTGAAAGGGTCGTCAGCACCATGGAAGATAGTTTGCTCCCGCTGCCTGAACACGACTTCATAGAACTCGTGAAACTGTGCGTGAGCTTCGGGTCTTTCGAGTTTTTAAGCGCGAAGAAAAATCGACAGGTCAACGGTCTCGTAGCTCACCACTAAACGCGGTTGCAACCTGCCTGCTCCGTGGAAACGCTGAAAAAGACCGCTATATGAACATAATCGGCAGACGTTCGACGGCTTCGTGCATTGGATGACGTCCTGGTAATCGTCCCTAGGGTAGCTTGCTTCAAGCGCTTGCACGAACTGGTGCCGTGCGGTAGATCAGTTCACCGTAGAGGAGAGGAATGACCGGAAGCCTTTTTCTGCTCGATACTGTGTCGGGGCGATAACGACCTACGTTTTTCAGTATACAGAAAGCCAACGAACAAAGATGATTTCATACACTATTACTCCGCACACAGTAATAAAACTAAATCAGGAGTCGTTATAGGATTCTTCCTCAGAGCTTTGAGGATATGCAGCCCTGAATTCCTAGACGATGAAATGAAGTATATTACTGAGGCATTTATGAGGCACAAATACCCTAGGGGACTTCTTCTGAAACTCCGAAAGAAGGCGGAGTTCATTATAACGAGGTCAAGAACCGAAGCCTCTTCCCCTCCAAAGTTCCTAGTGCTACCTCAATGCAACATCTCTGAGGCGGTAAATAGGTATTTCGGAAGCTCCATCAAGATCGCCAACACTTCCGGTGCAAAAATAGGTGACTTAATACGCAACAGAAAGCCGTCCACAAAGAATCCTGACAGCGCCTTATATTGTATACCATGCAACGGATGCGAGAAAGCATATTATGGTGAAACAGGACGTGGATTCAGCACCAGGATCAGTGAACATCGAGCCGACGTCCGACACCACAGAACATCCAACGCCATGGTGGTACACGTAGATGAAGCGGGACATCTACCGGATTGGAAACGGGCCAAAGTGATCCATGAAGGTTTAAATCAATTAAAAAGAAAAATGATGGAAGCTGCATACATCGCGACGGAAGAAAACATAAACACAGCGTCAGGTCGCTTCAAATTATCGAAGGTCGCAGCAACGTCTATCAGGCGGACAACGAGCGAGAGGTCACGGGAATCAGCTGGGTCGTCAGCTCTTGACTAATATATATATGTTCCTGTTTACTTGATGTAGCATGTAGTTCTGAGGACGGGGTAACCCGAAACGCGTCAATTACATCTCTTGTGTTGTGAAAGTATTCAGTCTCTTTTATACCACTTTTTATCCATTTGTCACAATGAACTCAGTTCATACATATGTATGTGTGTGTGTGTATTAAGTGGAATGAGTACCGTGTTAAATATCATTATCCGTGATTTAGACCTTAGTGTTCCTACTTTATAAGATACAAAGATCTGATCATCATATAGTAGTGGTCAGATACCACTATGAGATGAATTCTAATCCTAATAGTGATAATAAGGAGAGCTACGATGATTATGATTATATTAACAATGATAATAATATCAGTAATGTGATGATGATAATTATCATAATGAATATGAATATGAAGTTGATAATGATAAAAGTGTTTATATCATTAATGATAATGACAAAAATACAACAATAATAATAATAATGATAGTAATAATGATAATAATAATGATAATAATAATAATAATAATAATAATAATAATAATAATAATAATAATAATAATAATAATAATAATAATAATAATAATAATAATAATGATAATAATAATAATGATAATAATAATCATCATCATCATCATTTCTATCATAACGGATCATAATGTATATTGGAATGATGCAACACACTTGATAGAGAGATATAAATACCTTCCTGACCTAGATTCCCCTTTTGCTCTTCCCAGATAACACACAAAGAGAACAGAGCTATACCACTACTCCACTTAGCTCACTAGCCTGATCATTTAACCAGTATCTACTGTACACAAGCTTCATGGACCTCCCTATTACTGAAATAGGAAAGGATGTTTTAACAGAAAAAATTGATATAAAAAAATATCTGTTATCATCACTATCATAATCACTATAATCATTATTGCTATTATCATCATTGCTCTTATCATTATTATCATCATTATCATTATTGTTATTTTTATTATTATTATCATTTTCTTCATTATTATCATTGTCAATAAGTATTATCATTATCAACATTACTATCGTTATCATTATAATCATTTCTATCAATGTTAATGTCATTATTATCATTATTGATATCATTACTATCATTATGTTATTACTATCAGTATTATGATTAATTCTATTATCGTTATTAATGTAATTATTATGATATATATGATCATCTCTATATATTAATCTGTATTATCATCTATATCATAATTATCATTCGGATCATTTGTGTTATCATTATAGTCCTCATTATCATGTCATTATCAATATCATTTTACTATCATCATTATCTGTAACATTGTTAGTATTAGTTAATATTAGTATATTAATCTTACTTCAATTTTAATATAATCACTATTACTATCATTCTACTTCTTATCGCCATGATTATTGTTATCATGATAGTTATCATTTTTCTTATCATTATCATTGTTGTTGCTAATTCTACTAACATCATCATCACCATCACTTTAATTTCTTAATATCATTCTAAATATTATAATCACGAGTAGTACTGATGTTGTTATTCCTAATGATAACTTTTTAATTATCATTATCAATTATCCCTATTATTTTCTTATCCTTTTATTGGCTTCAATATTATCACAATTATGCTATCATTATCATTGCTACTATCATCACTCTTATCATCATCATTGTTATCACCATCATCATCATAATCATTACTCTTATCATTATTGACCTTTATATATTTATCGTAATCCTTAACATTCTCATTAATTTTCTTCGAATCCTAAGCCGAATTAACCAGATCTTAAAACTGATATATCCCATGATTATATTTTTTCCCCCAAGTGGATTGATATGTCAGATTCTATATGTTGCATTCATAAGACACATCAGAGTACCAAAGGATCTTATATTTTTTTCATGATTCTTATCTTGTTCGCGTGACAGCAAGTAAGGAGGATAAAGCTTGCGAGATTATGCTTAACTTTCATCATGCTTTATGTTGATTTATATAAGATTACACTTATAGAATTATTCCTTTCATAATGTTCGACATAAATTGAGTTATCCTTTTCTGTATGTATATGGACACACATACATACGAATGTATAAATATATATATA